>NW_019775543.1:295336-333094 GCF_001039355.2 Lingula anatina
TATATATATATATATATATATATATGTATGTTTTAAATGATGAAATTGATATGGTGCTAGTAAAAAGGCTACATTGTAATATGATGGAGTTGTTTTAACAGTGAATCTAATTTGTCTGATTGTGATGTCCTTGTCTCAGGCCATCATATGATAATCCTGAATCCTGAGTACCTGCACATCTTAACTGTTGTTCAGTATTTTGATTTCTAACATCTATTAATTTTTTATGGTGATCTTAAAATAGACATTCTGAAAATGTACAAAATGAAACTGCACAAAATTTTGCACATAATTCACTGTAGCACACTTTATTTTGGTAGAGTTGATGGAGTGCTTTTCTTTCAGGTGAATGGCGGAAAAATATTTTTATCTTTTTTCTTTTCCTAAATTATGGGCTTGAATAGGAAATATGCTAACTTACCTTTACATAATGCAAAATGAAAAAAATGTCTTGTAGGCTGCAAGCATTTGGCTGCATTAGAATTTTCAGCTTAAACCAGGATTGAAAAAATTGATCATTGCAGTGTTAGATGTTAGGTTACATTAAATTCAGTAAAAGATGCTGAATCAAAGTAATAAAGTTTGCTTTGGGCATATGTTAACCAGTAGACTTGATTGAATATTGACAATTATTTGTCAGTTTGCTGTGAACTAATAAGATAATACATAATGATAATAAATTTAAAAAAGGGTCAGTACACAAAACATTGAATATGTATTTTACAAGACACTATTAGTAAGTAAACATTAGTCTTCCTGTAATAATGGAATAATTAACAAGACCCAAGTGTGACAATGACATATAGATAGATAATTTAAAAATGGCTGTCTATTATGATGAAAGCACCATTTTTCTCACATTTCCAGATCCGTCACTACTTGTACAAGGTGGAGAAGTAACCCTTACTGTAGTGAGAGATGGACCTGCAACCTCTCAAGTCACTGTCAAGTACCGCACTATAGATGGCAGTGCTAAGGCGGGGGAGGGTGACTACGATGCTATTAGTGGGAACACTTTGACCTTTGCCCCTGGTCAGAATAGGACTACTTTCACTGTGTTCATTAATGATGATGATGTTCCAGAAACACAGGAGTATTTCCAAGTAGAACTATTTGATCCGCAGGGTAATTTTATATTTGAGAATATGTAGCATTCTCAGGGGCGGGTCCAGAGCTATTTACTGACAGTCTTCCAAATATCTTTGTTGATTCATCCTCCAATTTTGACCGTCTTCCAACAGAAAAAATTAGATACCAGTCAATGTAAACTTGAAAATCTGACAGTCTTCCGGAAGACCCAGAAGATGGCTTAAATCCGCCCCTGATTCTTAATTTTCATGTGGTACTAAGACCTGTATTCAGAAAGCTCACTCTTACCCATACATCACTCATACTCAGATAAGTGAACTTTGCTGAAGTTTATTGTTCATGTTTTTTTTTTTATATTTGATTCTGTGACCCCAAATAAATTTTTTAAGTACATTTGGTGCAAAATGTAACAAAGATTTGGTCTGTAAACAAAGAAAAAAAGAAAGATTTGTTTTCCCTCCCCAGGAGATGCTGTAGTGTATTCTAATCATGTGGCTACCATCACTATCAAGGCGAATGACCAGGCCAATGGAGTGTTCAGTTTCAGCCCACCGTTGACTAGAACCATTGAGGAAGGAGAGCCTGCAGCCTTTGAGTAAGTAGTAAAGTGCAGTATTTATTTTTATGACTTGTGTTTTTTAATAGACAAGTAGAAGTCAAGCTCTTGTGCACACACTTAAGTATGCACACATTTCAACATCCCCTAAGTTTCTTGTAATTAAATTATTAAGCTCTATTCAATTTAATTAGATTCTATTAAATTGTGTATTTTTTCCACCAAAAATTTTATTTAAATAGACTGTATTTTCTTCAATTTTCCTGTTTCAGTCATATTAATAATGGAGGATTATTAAAAATGTTTTAGAAGATTGCCAATCTTAATTATGTAGATATATATTAATTTTTACATTTTTCATTAATTTGTCTAATATGTCATTTTTCAATTGCCAGAGTGAGAAGATCCAGAGGTCTATTTGGCCAAGTCAATGTCCAGTGGGAGATCATAGACAGCTCTACCCAGCAGAGAGTACCTGATAACCAGGACTTCCGGGCAACCAATGGACAGGTCACCTTCAATGACCAGGAGGAGAGGAAGAATATCATGATCACTGCTCTGGCTGATGGAGAACCAGAGCATATGGAGACATATGCTGTGAGGTTGACTGCTGTCACTGGTAAGGACTTTGATAAAAGAGTGTGCCAGTTGTAATATTTTGCTTGTAAGCGTGTGGAGCAAGAAATGTACTTTTTTTTCTGTGAGGACACTCTTGAATATGGGGAATGTTTGACTGAGAATATAGGGACATACATGTACAGGGTTGTATTGCTAGTATAACTCCTGGTAGAGGTAAAAATTGCACTGACAGATTGGTCAGAATTCAAGTTTTTTAAAATTATATTAGGATTGTTTTGAGATTATTACAATAGGAAACATGTTAAATGTATCTTAATTTTTTTTCTCCATTATTTTTAAGGTGGTGGTCCAAATGACGAGGTTCCCCTATTAGCCAGTCAAAATCTGCAAGTGGCCATTCAAATAGATGCCAATGATGACCCCTATGGAGTGCTGGGATTTTCTGCAGCATCCAGGGAGAAGGACATTGCTGAAGATTTCTACCCTGGCCAGGAAGCTACAACAAGAGCCACTTTCACAGTGGAGAGAGCACAGGGGCTGTTTGGAGCTGTGGAGGTAAATACCAGTAGATGCCGTTGATGGCCATGTTGGGATTTTGCACATTTGAGTGACAGAAATTACAAAAAAATCACATGGCCTAAAATCTTTGGTTCAAGACCAAGAGTGACCTATAAGTGCAATTCGACCACATCTGCTTAGTTAATTTAGTTGTGATGCTCATAGATATGATAGAAACTAAAATATACCCTTCTAGTACATATTACTTTAATTTTGGTATGTGCTGGTATGTCCAAAAATTTATTTCAAAAATACATGACTGAACTTTTTGTCAACAGGTTGTGTGGCAGATATTCTCTGATGCTCTAGCAGGGACACTGCCAGAGATGAAGGACCTGCTGTTCTTGGGGACACGGGGACCAGGTGTCACAGAGGTCCCTGATAGGAGACGTCCTGGCACCCAGACCATGGTCTTACAGTTCACTGGGAACTCTGGTAGATATGAAGTTCTCACTGGATATTAATGGTTTTTATGATATATCTGCTTAGTATACATTTGGCTGTAGTATGTGTATATATATGCAGATTGCAACATTTTTGTGGCTATGTCAGTTGATTATTGTTGTAAAGTTTCTATTTGTATACAATGGATCACAGTGCAGGAAACTTAAATTTGGAGGGAATTGGATTCCTTAAAATTCATTGATTAAGTAGAAATAAGGGGCAAATAAATGTTGAATTCATATAAATTGTGCAGAGGAATATAGGATCAGGCAAATTATGGTAATGTGGATGTGCAAGAATGGTTTTTTGAGTGATAATTTTCTTTTTCAAAGAGGAGAACCTATGTCCCAAACTGAACACGGCTTGTATGCAATGATCCTGCAACTGTATTGTTATCTTTAATCTCATTTTCTGGTCAAAGCATTGCTGACACAGATGATTTAATTAAAATATGCCCAATCATCTTTCCAGGTGCCTATGTCACTATTCCCTCAGAGAACCAACCCAGTATAAGTGACATGCAAGATGGATACACCCTCAGTGCCTGGATCCAGCCTGCAGCCAATGACAGAGGATTCATTCTCTGTAAATCTTCCTCTACACTGAACGACAGGCGTTTCTATGGCATGGCCGTCAGCACCAATGCAACTGCTACACAAGTTGAATTTCATTACTCAGTTAGTATTAATAAGACTTTTGTAAGTTTTATTTTGCTTTTGTTTTTTTTTTTGCTGTGATGGCCACTGTACATGCTCATTGATGTATCTCAAAGAATGATATCAATTTCTACTTTGATATGTTATGTATAAACTGAAAATTCTAATGTATTGATTGCAAAGTAGTCTCTTGTCTTTTGCAGTTGGAGTTTCATGTTAACACAAGCTCCCCTTTAATAACCAATTTATTGTCCAATAATTTATTATCCATTATTGAACCTGACTTGCAAATCACTTTTTTAGAACACTGCCCAGAACATGATGGCTCATGTGTCCAGTTTGGTGGTCACTCAGGATGGACAGTGGCATTTACTGATAGTGGCTGTGGGCAATGGAAACGTCCAGTTCTATGTAGATGGGAATCTTCAAGGAACAAGGTTAGATTAAGATAAAACCTAGGATGTAAGAATAAGTAATATTTACATAAATTATAAAGAATGGTTTGAACAAATGGATGCATTATTAATTAAATGAATTCAACTTGTTATTTCAGAACAATCAATACCAATGACCTCCAAGATGGCCCAGGTAATTTATTAGCGGGAGCTCTGCCACCAGGATCCACACTGTATGGTGGGCTGATGCAGGATGTCAGGATTTACACAAGAAAGTTATTGCCTGGGTAAATCTTCAAAAATCTACATATCTGTATTAATCATATAAATCATATTGGGAGTATGATGTTTTAGCGATCAAGAAAAACTCACTGATCAGCAAATGTACGAATGAAGTGGTGATTATGTGAAAATAATTTGATTACAACATGTTATTTAGGTGTTTTCATATATTATATAGTAAGAGCTGCTTCTAAAAGTTTGATCTCTACTTGTCATCAGTGTAGTTATTTGAAGCAGAAAAATTATGGAAAGGTTTCAAAAGTGCATGTGAATTAGCATGAAAAGCCACAGTTTTTGATTTTCTAAAGTAATAAAGAAAAAGATTGGTGAGATCTTGCGTTCAAAGCAAAATACTTAATCGAAGTGTTTTTCAAAACTGGTTTCATACCTACAAGAAATATATAAAATTAAATTCCAAATATACTGGTATATTATGTTTTCCAGTGAAATTCAAACTCTTTACACCTCGCCATCTGACAAAGATGTGACTCCCATTTCTGGCTATCTGGTCTTTAACCAAGGAACAAAAGAGGGCAGCATTCAAGTGTCTTCAAAACAGGATGTTGAGGAGGAAAGCAATGAAGTTTTCACTGTGAAACTCATCTCAGTTAAAGGTGGTGCCAGGATCTCCAATCAGGGTGCTGCTGGAAAACTCACAGGTTTGTGGACAGCAAATGCAGGACATCAAAAGAATATCAATTTATATATCTATAGTCATTTGTTTTTGTTTTCCCCCTAAGATTCCTGACAGTTGTTCTTGTGTTATCTCAAACTGAATACATATTCCAAATTTTGCAGAGTTAAATATTAGAATATGTAATATCTCAAATCTAGATTTTTTCAAGTATGCCTGGACCAGTGGTGAACAGTTCACAAATCAGCCCTTGACTCTTATTGTTTTTTTCCACCTAGTGTTAAAGAGTGACAATGCAAATGGCCTGTTCAGTTTTGCTGGTCCCTGTATGCCGTCAAGGGCTGGAGAAGGTGTCAGCGTCCGTTGTCGTATTGAGCGTCACAGAGGGGATGCTGGAACTGTCAATGTCAACTGGGAAATAAGGCAAGATCTAGGAAATGGCACCACCATTCCTGCACCATCAGATTTCTTCCATTATAATGGACAACTGACATTTATTCCTGGGGACAGGGTTAAGGTAAAGAAAGAATTATTTCATTTTTACGACATTTGATGACATTTGATGGAACATTTGTGAATAGACAGTTTAAACTGTCCAACAAAAATTATTCAAAATAACAAGTCAGACAAAGAACACTGTATTAATGGACTCTTTTGGTCTTTTTTTCTTCCAGAACCTCATCTTCACTGTCACCAATGACAATATCCCAGAGCTGATAGAAAACTTTAATGTGTTACTTACATCAGTAATGTCAGATGACGGAATTATTGGCACCACTAACACCAGTGGAGCTAGTATAGATCCTGCTCTTCAGATGAACAGAATTTCTGTGAATCAGAGTGATTATCCATATGGACTGCTTCAGTTCTCAACAGGGGCGCCACCATCACAGTCAGATCAGATGATTCTGCCTGCTAGCCAGATGCCTCATGTATGTTATAGCATAAAGGGTGGACTGATATCATGTGTTTGTTTGTGGGCATGCGTGGTTGTGTTTTTGTATGGATTTACATGTTCAGCTTTTGGGTGAGGGGGTTCCAAGCCAAAGAAAAAATGTCCCTTCTTTTTTTACCATAAATGACTATTGACATATAAGATATTTCTTCGAACATTGCGTTATTGACCCTACATAAACATATTTTGGATAATTTTTATTCAGAGAAAAATTTCTTTTTTTGCTTCTGCTTTCTCCATTGTCCATATTATATGGATTTGATAATTTTTAATTTTTGATTTTTTTCCCTTAATCTAGATACGAATTAATGAGGAAATTGGCATTGTTCATTTACTGGTTGTGCGAGCACAGGGCTTGCGAGGAGATGTAGCAGTGGAGTGGAGAACAATAGATGGAACAGCCAAGAGTTCAGGAAAGACTCAAGTTGATTTTCAGGTATGTTCATTAACTTCTGTATTTTAGGTAACAATGTCATTTACATATTTTAATACATGTTCTTTTTTTCATATTCAATTTCTCATTTTTTTTTTTTTGCTTAGAAGAAAAGCCCAGAGTCATCTTCAGCTCTTGATCATCATGTTCGTTGGAATTTTTTCTTTTTTTTTCATAGAAATATTGACAGAATTTTGTTTTGTGAATTAGTTATTTTACACAAGATTCTGTTTTGAGTTTAATTAATGGCTGTATACATGTATACAAATAAAGTGCTCAATTTCTGATTTAAAAAACACATGGTTATTTCAATTGGAAATGGTGATTTCCAGAAAAACAAATTATATTTGTAAACAATCCCAGAATAACAAAACTTCTCTGTGATATATGGTATTAAAAAATAAATGCTAATGAGAATTTCTGAGCCAGCATTTATCCCAGGACAAATTACCAAAAAAGATGTTGGAGCTTTGTTTATCATTAATTCTGTAAAACACAGCAAAATATTTGGTTGAAAAAGTTGCTTGACTTCTGTCTTACAACTTTATTTAAGGACAGAAAAACATTAAACAGAATAATGGCAACTGTTTGCCAATTCCCCAATAATTTAACTCTTGTGTGACTTGAATGTATTTTACTTTGGCACATCTTACTGGCAATGTTGCTCAAGAAAACTGGTAAATTTAAACAAAATAACTTGATTCTTATACAAACCGGTATGATAACATTATAACATTTTTCCTTTTATTATTCCATTACTGTTTCAATGTGTTACTTCCAATAAGAAAAAAAGGGAATGTGGCATAATTTTGTTCAGTATTCTTTTTGAGGATTCCAAAAGTTTGGTTGTTTTGTTCATGGTGTCACTCACTCACTCACTCACACACACACACACACACACACACACACACATACACACATACACACACACACACACACCAGTAAAATGCAGAAATCTTGTTTTGCTTTTGTCGGTACAAGTTTTTGCTTGTCTAAACTGAACAAGCTGTGAAAAATTACTTGTAACAATTTCAAGTAAAAGTACAGATTTCGTGTAGGATCCTAATTTGTTTTGTATGTAACATTTGGGTCAAGGTCCTGCAAGTGTTGGGAGACATTTGAAGATTACATAACAATCTCATTGTTGACAGCAAAGGTTTTCTTAAATTGAATTGTTACTTGATGATGAGCCAATCCAAAGATATGTTACATTTTCTGTCTAGGCTAAAATTAAATTGAATTTAGTTGTGATTTAAATAATCGTGATTCAAACCTTGTCTTTTGTATCTGGTATGCCAATTTCAAGTGTAAAATATCAGAATAGCACAGTTGCATTGTTATCATATTTTAACAAATGTAAATGAAAATTGCAATCACCAATTATACATTTTATATAAGATAGTAAAAAAAGATTAAAGGTGGAGTTAAATTAATATATAATAGTAATAAAGATTAAGTTTTGCCTACTTCTCTATTTTTAAGTTGAAAATGAAAAACATCTGTCCTCTCTAGGTGTTATTTTTACACTCTGGATCCCTGTTGTTAAATAGATCCAGACTTCTACCCTGGACAACCAACTTAAAATAGAGCATTGTTTCCTTTGAACTGTCTAGTTTCTGCTGGCCACTGAATAACTTACAGACACACGTGATGGAATTTACAGACTTAAATGTTCTTTTTAAACTTGTGTATCTAATTTCTTAGTTTAGAATATATGATCTCCAGGAAGTTGAGAAAAGCTTCAAGATTGAGCATACCTATGTTCAGACAGGCAGGAATCAGTAGAATTGAATATGTAAAAAAAGAACTTTGAGGATAGTCCTCAGAATTTAAAATGACACTTATTTAGCTTATTTTAAATAAGGTATTTTAAATAACTTGGATTATTCATGTAAAGATAACTGTGGATTTTACTTTTTTCAAAGAATTTGTTTTTTTCCCTAGTTCATTTGTTCAATTTATTGTTATTAAAAGAAAAGTGGCAGACTTCACAGGCTTTTTATAGCTTTATGGTTAAAAAAAAACATAATTTGTTCTCAATATGTTGCAGTCCTGTTTTATTTCACTGTGTGAAGTAAAGAATACACAATTTAGGGAATAGTTTTGACAAACAACTGAAAACTTAACAATTGATGGCTGTTCTTGCCACAAATAGCAAACAAATTGACATAAACCCTTCTGAAAATTTGTGTTTTGAAATTTGATCTGAGAAACTGACTTTCTAAACAGGTTTTCTGTAACCTTAAGTATAAAAACACAGAACTGGGTCAGTTGAGAACAGATAGTGGAAGAAAGAATGTTTATTATTGTACCCCCACCCATGTGTTTTTGAAAATTTAACTTTTCTTTCTCTGACGTCATACTGAGCATGCTAAGTAATTGGATATGTCAACAGCAAAAACTTTTTTAGTGCATTATTACTTGCAGTTAGGCAATTAAGCAGTAGCTGTTGACGTGTGAGATATTTAAATCAAAATATTACATTTTGGCAGTTAAACTAGTGGAGATGGAGTTTCACCTTAGAAAGTCCTGATGTGAATGAAAATAAGTAATTAAAAATTACATTTAGGTACAAAATGAAATTTGGGGTCATTTAGTATATTTCAGAAGCTGCCATAGCAGTCTGTTTCTTTGTTATTAATTAATAATTGTGTATTCCTCTCATATTTTACAGAATGATTTACATGTAAGTATTGAAATGGGTTTTTCACAGCTTGAAGATTTGATTGCAACAGAATTAAATACAAAAATGGTTTATTATTGTGATACTACTAATTCTTTTTTTAATCTTTGAGAAATGTGTCCCACTCTGCGTATTATTGGCTGTTGCACAACTATTTCCCCCCACAAATAAATGAATAATGAGTAAGTGAACACCAGACAAATATGTACATGTAGGTTTAAACTGGTGTATTTTACTTTTTTGTAAATAAAAAAGGTAATGAGTCACATGTTCTAAACTCTCAATACTTTAAGAATGCTCAAAAATTGTTTTTTTCCACATTTTTTTATTTAAAATTGGAGGCCTTGTTGCCTATGGTATGAAACTTGGTATAACATTTGTCACACTTGGGATTTATAGAGGGGAAATTTGACTTATGCCATGCCATGTATAGTGGATAAATTTGAAATTATTTAATTAATCAGGAGTTAGGTGGAGCACCAATGTGTTGTGCACTCAGTTCCTTTTGCATGTGTGGAAAGTTTTGCTCCTAGGCCATATAGTGCACGTGTGGGTTTGATGAAACTGAATGCACTTTGTACACTGTGTGTATTGTTTCCAGATTTTTTGTACAAGCCCCTCCCCTACCAGACAGAAGGGTTTAAAAAGATAAACTTTGGTAGAGGCAAATAAATTTTTATTTATTTATTTATTTATTTGAGTGAGTTACAGTCACATTTAATTTTTTTTGTATCTTGCTATGATATTAATGATTTTGGTAAATTGGATGTTTCTTCTCTCCTCCATCCCCCACTCTTTCTCTCTCACTTGCTCGCCTGCTTGCTAAAGTATGGGTACATCAAGTTGGGCACGGTGTTTTGCCAGACATTTCTGGCAGTAACAAAATGCCAACAGTCTAAAAAAAAGCAAAAGGAATCATGACTTTGCGGTTTCAGCAATAATGAGTTTTTTTCTTAGAATTTGCATGATATATTTGTTCCAGATCATTTCCATTCAGTACACGACTGATACAATGTGGTTAGATGAAATTGTTAGCAGATGGTTAATTTTTAGTGCACAATTGCTGGAACACACTCCAAAACAAAAAAGTAATCCAAAAGTGTGATCAGCTGTAAAAAGTGGTTGTGATTTCACTGAACTAAACTTGGTTGTATGAAAATGTTTCTAGCATTCACAACTTCTTTGCACATTAATTCTATGACAAAATGTTTCTGGTTATGGATGCTGCCTTCAATTGTTATGTAAAAGTAAAGGTGTATTTTTCTTTTTCTTCACAAGGCACAAGAGCATCTCCTTAAAAACACAAAGTCAAATAATAAAGTCTTTTATTTTCATGAAAAATAAGAAATTATGAGCTACAGACATTAGTTGTAGCTTGGTCAGATAAAACACTTTTGAAGTATCGATATGGCATTTAGAAATGCCATTCTTATGGACTCCATTCATGAACACCTATATCATCCAAAACATGGAACTGAAAGTATTTATATGTGTCAGTTATTACTATGTTTTTCTTTAAGTCATTATACAGTACTGTTTTCTTTTCATATTTTCTAAACAAAGTGAATTGGGTTTACATATATAGTTAGTCCAGTAAAATTTGAAATGAATTACTAATACAGAATTGGTTAAAAGACTATGACAAGTTAAATTAAATTTCAAAAAATAAATGAAAACAAATGACTCCGTGTAGATGCACCATATTTTATTTTAAATACTCCAAAATATATCTTTTTCACAAAAGTAAAAGAGATTAGTCTGTTTTATCATACTGCAGCCAAGCTAGGCTTTTATAATCCTTGTTGTATTTGCATGTTGAACTTCTTTGGCCAAATTTAAAAGTATTTTGGAAGATTGTGAACAATCTGTTGTGATTTTTTTCTTTTTGCTATTGCATCATGTTTAAAACACATGGTTTAATATACCATAACTTTTTGCTTTCAGTGCATAATTGCTAGAATTGTTTTGAAAAATTGAGAAGATGCATCCATGACATTTTCCAAGACAGTTTATATAAAATATGTGCAGTTCCAAAATTGTTTTTAATTGATCTGTTTTATAGATTCAAAGTATATGGCTAAAAAAATGGCTTTGATCATCTAGAGAGATCTATTGATTTGAAAGAAACTAGTTGGTGCTTGATTTTAAATGCATATAATACTCCCTGAAATCAAGACATTGCTGACAATATTGATATCTATCAATCAATCAAAAGGGTAGTAAATATTGATAAAATTGAAAAAAATATTAACCAAAAAATCTTGGCAAGTTATGGAAAATCAAAAGATTGCTTAATAATGGCCTGGCATATGGTTGAATAAAAGTTGACATGTTGACAGTGAACATGATGGACGCTGACTCATTGGCAGCATAAATTATCACTTTTTAAGCAAATGTTAAACAAATTATGAGATAGATACTTATAGTTATATCCAGTATACTTATATCAACACACTCTTACATCAACAGTATAAGTCTGAGGTATATCATTGACTGTGCTCAAATCAGCATATCCAACCTTATAACAGTAGCCCTATAACAAATAGCTGTCTGAATATCAATGTCAATGTCACCCGTTTAAGTCTTTCACATTTTAAGAGGGTGGATGAAACCTTTTCTTTTAGGTGTTCAGCCAGATTTTAGATGGCACCTCACAGATGAAATTTTTTCGCTCATGGCAGTGGGCACTCCCCCATTGGTAGTCGTTGGTCTTATCTAGGTACATACAGCTTTCTTCTCGGGGCATTGGGGCCCCATTGGGCCAGTTTGTGAAACGGAAGGTTTCATACTTGACCATTTTGGCCCAGGCCCATTCCTTAATGCCAACAAAGTAGTGGCCACTGGTCCACCAGCTGTTAACATGACCAAATTCTGAAAAAAAAGTAGTTATAGTATGTTAATTTCAAGTTATTTGAAATATTTTTAGGTACAAGCTATTCCTGTACTTATAGCCATCATTGCCACTGCTATGTCACTGTCAATGCAATAAGTGACTTATCATTTTCACATTACTAGAGCAAATTATACCACCAAAATACAGGTTGTTAAGTTGAAATAGGAGCATTCTTGTACCAATTTTTTGCTGAAAATATCCCTTTTTCATTTTTGCAGCATTATTTGCAAGTTGTTACATACCTTTTTTTAACTGTAGATTTTTTTCTCAATGCTTTTAATGTATACACAAGTGTCACATAAATTATTTTCATCAGATTGATGTGATTTATAACACCAAAGTAATGCTTAACCTGAAATATAATTTTATCTCAAAAATTTGTATACTAGGGAAGATAAAATGGCTTTAAAAAGCATTCTCCTTTGCATTCATTTTATGCAGCATACAATCTCCCTAAATTCCTAGTGGCATAGATTAACCAAATGTCAATATTTTACCTAATACTTCCTGATATACAGTTCTGTTGCTGATATGGCTGGTACATTTGACAGCTTTGCTGCCTACTTAAAACTTATTGATAATGACAATTATACCGGAAAATATACCAAGTTGGCTAGAAATGCCATTTCCTTCTTACTTTCTTTTTGCTGCTTATCCCCAATCTGTCCAAGACTTGACATTTATTAGTAATCATTATTTTTTTGTTATTTTCTTTTTAATGGGCCATTTCAGACTGCATTTCTAGGTCAAAATGTAGAAACAATTTAACCCAATTTTGCAAAATGCTTTTAACTTAGTTTAGCTGTTGTTAGACTTGGCAACCATTCAAGTAATTCTGACATATAAATAGGACCTGTGTTTACTCCAGTGATTTTTTTCACCTAAAATCTTCTGATTCATGCCTCAGTTTAAATTTTTGCCACATGGCACTTTGTGTTTGAATGCAGTTTTTAATTCATTGAAGCATCAATGTACTATTGAAAGACATAAATATTCTTTATCATAAACATTGTAACCAACACATGCACAACAACCCCCCCCCCCCCCAAGAGATTTTAATGACATCCCCCCCCCAGGAGATTTTAAAAAGAAATGCATACGTGTAGCTTGCTCGAAACTTGAAGAATCTGGATTTGAATATAATTTTATAGGATGTTGGCATAGATTAACAGACAGCAAATTTTTATTGTCATCTGCCTTTTATTTTCCTTGCTATTTTTGTTCAAAACAGACATGAATCAAAAACACCTGAATGTCGCATATTATGGTATAAATAAGCATTTTCACCACAATACTGCTGAATTGTCAGTGTATTACTTAATCTGCTATGGATTCTTTCATTGGTTTTAAGAAAAACAAGGTTCATTTAGTGGAGATCTGGTGTTTTACTTTGACTGAAGAGCTCTGTTTCATAAAACAATGGTGGTAAGAAAAAACAAGTGAAAAAATTGCAGGATTTAAAAACCTTTGTTGTTTTGTAGATGGCTTTTTGACAAATTATTGGGATTGCAGTGGATTTTACTTGTTTTACTTGTTTTAAAGTGACTAAAATAATAGGAATAGTGTAATTTTTGGAGTTTTGGTATAAATAAAGGATGAAAGCTGTACATTTCTAAGAAATGAAGTGGATTGATTTTAAAAGCACGAATTTTCAAGTTTTTTCATTATCATCCATCTAGTTGAAAATAATCATGATTGTATGAGTGGTTCAAATTTGTATTTAAGTTGCATGTTTTTGAAAATATAGCATTATAAGTTGTAAAAAATGAAGGACCTTACCTTGGTTATTGTTCAGCAGAAAGCTGAGAATGAAGTGTTCTCTGGTGGTGCAGATTTTGACCAAGGAGCCACCCATAGCAGAACAATATTCCATGGCTTTAGCCCAAGTGGTGTTAAACGTGGAGAACTTGTAGCAGGAGACCCAATTTTCAAAACCTTCAAAACCTTGTGGGCAGACCCCTGTATTTTGACTGGTTTTGATACTTCTCTCACCAGTGGAGTTACTTGCGTTCTCTGGCACATTTCCACAGCATGTGCGTGACTCCATTTTTCTAAGCATTCGGGTTACTTTGTGTTGAAAACTCTCCATCATTTTGGTCAATTTTCTCTCTACAGAAGAAGATAAATGAGACTGAATAATCTTTTGTAGAAGATGCCTTGGAACAGAGCTATTGGTTCTCTGTAACATTTGGTTGATAAGCCTCTCTGTTACAGATAGCCTGGCACTATGGTCATCTATGTTGGACTGAGGAGCATCTGTAGGGTTCTGTCCAAGGTTGCATCCTCGTAAAACTAAGTCATAACTGCAAGTCGAAACATCATTGCTATTGCCACTGCCATTTCTTCCACTGCCCTCAGTGGCAAAGATTGTGCATGTAAGAAGTATCAAACCAGTTAATAGTGCCATTTGAAAGCACACAGCAAACAGCAGTTGTGAGAAAGTTATTGATGCACTCTGATGCAAAAAGTACACAAGATATGGGTTAAGTATGGAAACCAGTTAGAAAAAAGGCAATTGAAGTCAATAAATATGATGCACAAAGTCTACAGTGGCAAAATGTTAAAACCTCTGTAGGTTTGCCGAAATCTTGCACTGGATCCTTTGGTTGCAGCTATTGCATGACAATATCTTTAACAGATTATGTCGAGTCTGGTAGCCAATCCAAAGGTTAAGTCTCTCAGTATGACTTAAGTTTATGAACAGTTATTGGATCTATTCTGTTACAAGTCTGTGGCTTACCACAAAGTCTAACCACCTCCTTGGAGACTGAAACACTGATTTGCGGAGGGAGTCCAAATTGCAGCTCTTATATACTCAACTGAGCTGTCATTCTTTCTCTCTTAACTAGGCGTTAACTGTCAAAAACTCCCATGTTTATCTTGGCAAGCTCTGCAGGTTTCTTTTTGAAGTGGCGAGGGCTTATTAGTGGTAAATCAAACAGATCCCATTGGTGCATATAAGCTACATGTGTTGCTCTGCACTTTACACTATTGTTCAACTATGACGATAAGACAAGCTGTAGGTCTGAAATAGAATATAGACTCACTAAACGGACTAAAAAGCCACAGAAACCGCAAAATTACATGTTTTTTGTCCATGCAGTGTGCCCCCGACAAAACAAAATATGTATGTAGACATGTCCTTATTTTGTGTTCATGTAACTTTGATTTAGTAATTGCAAATCACTGTTAAGCACAACCACAGAAATGTGCACGTGTTTGCTGTATGACTAGAAGTTATGCATTGTCTTGTTCCCTGCTGCCATTTTTTGGACAGGCAAAAACATTGTAAGGACCCATTCCTAATGGAACTAATATTTTGGATAGATCGATCCAACTTCGAGGCACTCTTGCTGAATGCAATCCAATTAACTGAATGACACACTTTCTCTTTTTTCCAATGGAATTTGTATAATCACCAGCTTTTTTTGTATTCTACTCAATGCCAGGAGGAGGCGTGTTAATTTTTGTATCAGTTTGCATCTAGCTAGAGTTCCCACATAGTTCAATCTTTCTACTATCTGGTATCTGGTATCATTGGGAATGGGCCCAAAGAGATGCTGATATTTGTTCATGTAACCATGTGGTGCTTCTATCTTACAGATACTGTATTTTTTTGAGATATAATGGTACATTAAAGGAAATATCAAAACTCCATAAGTAAATGTTTTTGTGTGTGTTTTCGTGGAACTGAAAGATTTCTTAGTGTAGGTCTAAGGAATGGATATAATCATATAAAAATAGACTTAATTTTGCAATTTAATTGATTTAGTTTTTTTGTTCATCAAAAGGTCTTTTGTCAACAAGTTGATTTTATCTTTTGATTATAAAGTTGGAAGTCAATTTTGATACCTCATGATAAAAGGAAAATAAACATCACATTATTATTTTTTTTCTGTTCTTTTTCCATTCCATGAAATATGGGAATTTATTTGGGTTGACAATATGCTTCTTTTGAAAGTTGGAAAGTGAAATAATTTTAAACTTTTAAGTTATTTTCATCAACAATTGTTTAGGTATGAAATGAGGCAAATAATGTAAAGATGGATGACGCAGCTTTGACGTAAAAATTTCATGTTTGTATAATGTTTCATTCAAGATAGTTTGTGCACACAGACTAGACAAAATTCCTGTCAACTATTGGCTGCTGTACCCCCACTTCTGAATTGTAATGAACTTTCTCATGTTTTTGATAATTTGTGAAATGATTCACATGGAAAGAACACAGTTGGTGACCATAATATGTGGGTGTGCTGTGCATGTTTTAATGGTGTTTTGATCAAGACATTGCCTTAAAGATAATATCTTCCCTGTTTGGTGTTTACCTTCCCACAAAGCAGTATTTGAGGGGGTACTGGGAGGTTATTTATCTCAGTAAGCTGCACTTCTGTTTTGAACTAGATCACAGGAGATGGTATAGACTATGTGGGTGTAACAGTTGATAGGGGTTTTTCTCTGATTTTTGCCATCAATAAGCTATTTGCCTCTTTCATTTGATTCTGGCTCTTGATTAAAGGGGGTTGATTTTTAGTTTTTTCTTTTATCTGTGGATGTGTGGAGGTGTGGGATTGTGCAAATGCTGTTGATTGAAATAAATTTTAAGTTGGGAGAAAAAAGACGATGAAAAATGGTGTCTTAATCATTTTCAGAAGTATGTTTTCTAGGAACTAAAAACAGTTTATTTGTAAATGATGATTACTGTCACACATAATAGATTGTGTTGAACACATATATCTGAAGTTAGCGTACATAAGCACTGTAAAAATGATTCATGGACTAGCCTAATTTGTCTGGATAATTTTGGTGCCTAGGCAGCAGTCTTAGGGTCTTGGGTTATTAGGAAAAACATTGTCTGTTAGACAACTTTCTGTGGAACTCCAGTAACACCTGCTCCAATATGAGAGATTTTATGTCATAAAAACAATGCTGCGTATTGCATTTATTTCTCATGTTTGAATGTTTTGTCAGCTTGCCAGATGCAGCTGTTTATAAAATATGCTTAAATGCAAGTTTCACATAGGAACACTTTAACATGTTTAAAATCTCACTAAATCATTGAAAAATTTAATCTCACTGGCCCAAAATCTAATAGTAATTTGCATAATCATGTGACAAACTGTGAACTTATCATTATTTCAACAAAAGACACAAGTACATCCATAGAACCAATGCCAGTGGTTGCGCTGCCAAAAATCGCGTTTATCTGGTTTATTAAAAATAGTAATATGCATCAAAGATCATGCAGTGTTTATCAAGATTTAAGATTTAACTTTACCATTTTACAGACAGACCAGTAAGTCCTGGAATTTATTGAACTAATTTCTTTAATGAAAGAATATTGAATCTCACACTGAATCTGACCATGGTAACTGAGCCATATGATTATTATTATTATTTACCGTTGTATTGTATTTTCACTCTGAATTTTTCTCTTCTTTTGGCAAAATTGTAATTGGATTATTGCCAGAATGCATTATTTTTCATGCTGAAATTAAGCTACTTAATTTATACACATGGCAGTTGTAAAAACATATTACTAGTGAACACTATTTTTATAGAAATTGAATTTGTTAATAAATGGGAAAGAATATTGGCACAATTATTCTTGTGTTTCTTCTATGCTGGAGTCACTCATCTAGTCCCTAGTTGATGCCATCCACATGTCAACATGAACTATTTTAACAGCATCATTTATATATTTATATATTTTATATCTTGTCACTTAATTTAATAGGCTGGAGTAAACCGGTTGAATTTTGGCCCTGGTCAGCGATATGACTATATAAACATCAGCATCACAGACAATGCCATCCCAGAAGATGACAAATATTTTTTGGTGAAACTTCTTAACCCAACTGGAGGGGCAGAAACAGGTCTTGGATCTACCATTAATATTACTATTGCCAGTTCTGACGATGCCTATGGAAAATTCCAGTTTACTTCTGATTCCCTGACTGCTACCGTAAATGAGACTGGTGATACTGGATTCACTGTTGTCAATTTTAAGGTAAGTATTAAGTATTATTAAGAAATGTTGAAAATAAGATTATTTATCTTTTCGTTCTCCATGAATTGAAAATAAAAAAGATATTATGTACCCAATTTTTACTATATTAATTGCATTTGGAAAAACAGTCAACAAAACTGTAGCATGTACATGTAAAGAGTCCTCTGATTGGCTAATTCTATTTAAGCTTGAAAAAAATTGTTGTATGGTGGACATCGATGGGAAAAATATTTCACAGAAACAGTACAACCATGGCAGGTGTTAAGATGACTCATTGTTAATGAGGGTGGGGGTACATTTTCCCAAGGGGCGACTCCCTGCCTATATGCACGTGTTTCAGGTTTGTAACTTCCACCTCCCCTATGTAGTTCTATTTAAAGCTCAGAGACCAGCCCACGCTGCATGTAAAGCTATGAACTATATATCCTTGCGCTGCTTTTCCACTTTACACGTCATTTTGATGTTTCTTTTATTGATTTCCCAGAGCAAAAAAAAAATCTCAAAAATACATGCACACATATCTAGAACATTTGCTTTTTACTTCAAAATTGTGATTGAGGCTAAATTTGGCTTGGGACATCTTCATAGTCATTTTGTTTGTAAAGAATCAAGGATTGGTGTGGAGGATATGAATGAAAAGCATGTGGCTTGTCTAAATTAAGTGCTCAGCAAGCAAGGACAGGATTTTTGTTTGAGTAACTAGTATGGTTAGATAAATAAATCAACTTTTTGTTACACCAAGTGATTGTGACTGTAGCTTTTTCAGTTTTAAAAGTTTTTATTTTTTTTTAAAGTGTTCCCGCCACTCTACAAAGGTCAGACTAATAAAAAGGGCCTCCCGGAGGGAAAGTTGTGTTACTTAAAAGAATTACAGGATGTTTACAATTGTAGTTTTTTTGCCTAGAGGGTAAGATTTTAGAAAACCTAAGTGTTGGAATTAACTTAACCAACTTGAAGTGCAGAGGGAGAAATGACAAATGGCATGATTACTCGGGACCAAGTGGAGCAGTTCTGGTGCTGTCTAGGTCTATACCAGTTTTCACTTTGACAGCACAAGTTGAACAAGTAGACTGCAGCAAGTTTAGCAGAGAATATGTATTCTGACAAAGCACAAGAAAGGTTAAATCTCATGTTCACTTTTTCTTGGAGCAGCTTTAAATTCAGTGCCGATTAAACCAAGGTTTTCAATCACTAACTTAAAGGTTGATAAGAATTTAGCAGCAACATTTGGATGTACTTGGCCCTTATACTGTAGTCAGCTGGCCTTTGTTTATTAGTTTCAAGTTAAGAGATTTGCCTAAATTTTCTTTTAAAAAATAAAAAAGAGGGGTGTTCACTGTAGGTCAGGTGTAGAGTTGAATGGGTACAAGTTTTTTTAAAGATTGAGGGTGTGAAACAGTACAAATGTATAGCCTTTGTGTAGTTATAAAGATAATTCTATTTGACACAATTCTGCCCAGGTTAAGGGCACTGATTTGGATGCAGAGTACCAATGAAAAGTATAATTGTGTTTCACATTTGTCCAAACAGAAATTTGGCAGTACATGGTTTATTCATAAAAAGTTGGAAATACAGGAAAATTTGTGTTTCAATCCCTATATAAACTTGGACAGAAACTCTGATCATTGGCACAGAAATTCTGCTCTGGCACAGATTTCTTGCAGTCTAATAATTGATGTTGTTCCTAAATGTTCCATTTGAAACAAGTGCCACAGTACTTCCCAATGTTAAAATTATGATTGGTTCCCCAGAAAATGCTTATGATTATTAAAATGATTATTATACTATTTATATCCAAACCCCTGTGCCCTTAACCCCCCCTCTCCCAAGGAACATATGCACGTATGCCTAGTAGTTATGTACATAGAGCCAATCAATTTGAAAATAAGAAATTGTCATGTTGCTATGAGATGATTCCATCTCTGCAGCAATGTAAAAATAGATTTTTGCTAACAGGATATTAAAGATTAAATTTCCACTTATTCCTCTTGGCAGATGCAACTTGAATTTGACTTTTCTTTGAATTTTTATCTTACTGTTCCTGACTGCCATGCTCTTTTCCATTTAATTCAAATGTATATGTATAAAATTTTTTCAAGGTATCACTCATTTAAATTGTTTTCATATCATGTAATTGCACACATGTATCTTCTTTTTAAGGTGGAGAGGCTTGGTGGTAAAATTGGTTCAGTAACAGTTTTCTGGCAGATAGAAAATGATGTAGGGAACGACCTGGTTGAAAACAGTGGTTCGGTGACCTTTGTGTCAGGAGAAGAGACAAAGGTCATAGGGGTCAAGGTCAGAGGTGATCCCTATCCAGAATTGGATGAATTCTTTGTACTAAAATTGACTGGTGTCAACAAGGTAACAACCTTATTGTCATTGAAATGAAAATATGGTTCTTCCATTCTGTGTTATTTTCTTGAGATCAACATTTAAATAAAAGGGGAGAGATGTTTTTAGTGTATCAGACCATAAAGTAAATATGTATGCTATTGACCTTGTTTGAAGTACTAAGTGAAATGTCAAGTCTTGCGATACTATCAGACTGTCTATACTCATGGGTGTTTCTGCAAAACTTATTTCATCATAAAAGTAAATTCTGTGTGCATATTGTATTTTTGATGCTGGAATGTTCTTGTTTACCTAGTCCAAATCAAGAATATTAGAATTCATTCTCATCCAAATGTCTGAAACAGCAGGAAACCATTGACAGAATCCCTTTCAAACAATGATCATATTCAAGATTGTATTATCCATGGACAAAGAATGATCAACTTCTTTGAAAAACAAACAATGTTATTTAAAAAAGAATGAAATAAATGTGATTCACATATATTTAATAGGGAGAATTAGGGAACTCCTTCAGACTCCAGGCAAACCTTACTGTTTTATCAAATGATGATCCATATGGAGTATTCACAATCGCTGACAACAACAGGCCAATCAGAACAGAGGAAGGAGACCATGGTAATGATTTTATTCCATAAAATGTATGTTTTAGTAGTTAAGATTTATATGATGTGATCTTCTTCAAAAACTTTTTCAAAATTTATTACCTTTTGAATTTAATTTAGAATAATCACATTTTGAATTTTAGGCTTATTAGACTTTCTGTTGCTGGACATGCACATTATTAGGGGTCAAGTAAAATATTTCAATTTGATGGCTTTTGTAATACTTAAAATCATGAGAAAAAAATAAAGTTCAATTATAAGGATAAATACACTTCACTAAATTGCTAGATCAAGTTTTTATCTAAAATATGTTATTGGAAAAAAAGTTTATTTTAGTGCACTTAAATTGTTTTTGTCTGGGATAAATATATATCAGATGACATTGTCTGCCCTTAATGAGAATCCAGTGTTAGATAAATGCATTTAGGGCAAAAATAAATCAAAATGTTGGACCAGCACATGAATAAGTTAACTGTTACCACCATAGACGTTGTTTACCAGAAATGTAAGATTTAAGGTGTGGGCCTACAAAGTGATTTGCCCTTGATCGCTTTGATCACACAAAAAGTCTAGCCAGTTTGTTTGACAAAGAAACCCAAAACTTAGGCTGTGTTGGTTTTTCTCATAATTTAAAATAGACACGGGTTGCCTGACCTCAGTTCCTGTTTACTGAAAATTAAAACTTCTCTAAAGCCATATGCTGACCAGGACTTTTGAATAGCTGGTGGATTTTTTGTAAAAAAGATTAAAAATGAAAAATTGGAAAAGCATTTGGGATTTCTGTTAATTGGCTTTTAAGGATTGAAAAATATGTTTTTTTTATGTTGTTGTTTAATGGATCTCAATTAGTTATCTCATAGTCTTTTTTGCTCACCTTTGGGTGATAGAAAAAAGTCGAAGAAATGTACTAGTTGACCTTTTTTTTCTACTACTGAAAAGTACCTTGTTGTCTGTAGGAGTTGTACCAATGACATTTTGATCCAGTTTTCAATAATCATTGAAACAGTTATCAAGCCATTTCCTGTCAAAAAAGCACCTAGTAAGCAGGATTTGATAGATTTATAGTTACTGCAATTATTTGATAGCACTTGTTTCACTGAATCTATCAACAAGCATTAAAATGAAGTGGCTGAGAATAACCGTTATCTCAACTTTAGCTGAAAATTAAATTAAAACTGAAATTGGAAAGTGTTCTGTGGTGGAAAAAACGCAATGGTGCATGTATAGAATCCATGATAAATGAAGTGAAGTAAATATCGAATATGCAGAAAATACTGGGAATAAATGAGTTACTCTAGTCTTCCATCCATGTAAGCCACAACTTTATATTGATTTAACTTAAGGTTAAATTCCCATGGTAATGGTTACAGAAACTATCTTTAAATATTTTCTGTTGAGTTGTTTTATATTACCCTGCCTTCTTTAAATAACAACAAAGGATGTTAAATCTTTGTTTTTCTGGTCTTTGCAATTGTGTCTAACATGAAAAATAACTTCTTTGATTTAATTTTTTAACAGTTGTGACATTAACAGTACAGCGGCAACAGGGTTTTGTGGGTTTAGTTCGAGTCAACTACACAACACTAGATGCAAATGAATATTATAACTTCCTTCCTGGGTCAGTTGCACGTGCCAATGAAAGTGATTTTGTTCCTGTGAGCGGCTATGTTCAGCTGGGACTGAACCAAAATCGAGAAGACTTTGACATCCACATCAGAGATGATCAGATTCCAGAAGGAGATGAATCCGTATTTGTCCGTCTCACTTCAGTTGAGTTGATCTCTGGTGGACAGAGTAGACCAGGTAAGCAGGTGAAAATGGTGCTTACCGTGGGTGCCTTTAATAATATGAATGAGCCCTGTGTTCAGCTACCAGCCTTTCTTGAGAGATGTAGTTATTATTTTTTTTTTTTTTTGCCATTGAAGGATTACCTCCTGTTATGTGAAGAAGGAAAGGATCTATAATTAGTATTAAATGAATGCCAATATAAATTTTCCTGTAATCTTATAAATTATTAATTCCTATTTGTATATTTATCTATAATTATTTACTGAGCATTGCAAGTTCTACATGCTGATTGTCATTGCCAGTGAAAGGAACTGCATGTGTTAATCATGCAATTTAATTGACACTTGTGCCTTCAACAGAATTGGGTCCAGCAGATCTGAAAAACACCTTGGCTGCATTGCCACCAGGTGATACCTGTATTTCCTGAGCCATATAAACATTTATGCATGGTTGCTGTCCTTATGAGAATGGAGTGTCTGAATTCCCATCTCTGTATTTATAATATTTTTATTGTTGGTTTTTAGTGTCCTTTTCTCCTCGCCTTGGCCCAAACCAACAAACCTATGCTCAGATTATCATCAACCAGAATGACAATGCAAATGGCATCCTGGAGCTGTCAACAGCCTCTGTGGCTGTGTCAGAGAACTTTACTGGCTCCATAGTTGATGTTGTACGCAAAGAAGGCTCTTTTGGAGAGGTTTGTGTTCCTGTTCTCTTATTCTGTTGCTTTTGCTTTAACAGGTGTTTTAACATTGAAATGTTTAAAGATATCTAAGTACAAAATTTGGATTAATTTTTTGAAGAGTTGCACTTGCAGCACTAAAATTATTGTGATAATAGTAAGTCATTTGATTAAAAGTCCTTTTATGATCTGCTGCCTTAGTGTAATACCTTTTAACTTTTCATTTTTTGCCAAAACTTCAGAACATAATCACGCATATCATGTTTGATGTTAAATTTAAATTTGTAAAGATTTACTTTAAAAGTGCCCCATTTTAATAATTGTTATAGGTGAGTGTGAAGTTTGAGGTGATATCAGGCACAGCTGTCAACACTGTGGACTACAGTGTCACCTCCAGTGATGTCATCCTGGCTGACAGGGAAAGGAGGAAGAGAGTTCCCGTGGAGATCAACGATGACAGGATCGCAGAGTTAAACGAAACGTTCACTATCCGCCTATTGCCACAGATTACAGGAGGTGCTCAGCTGGGAAGGCTGATATCCACGCAGGTCACCATTTTGTCCTCTGATGATCCCAAGGGAGCTTTTGGTAATTTTTCTTCTTATTTATTTATTACTTTTTCAGGAAACATTACCTGGTTCATTTTCCAGTATACTCATACATGCCTATGAGATGAACCAGTTTTTGTTACTTATTTTTATGTTCAGAGTCAACATTGTCGAAAGAGCTAGTCTTACTCACTGTTGGTGAAATAAATCTTTAGAATTTTGTCTTATGATATTTTTGGCCTTGGGATGTATTCATAAGTTCTGTAGCTTGACTCAACTTTTAAGATTTGACACCCTATTTTATGTCTCCTTTGGCATTGAATAAATGAAAAACTGCTTGGTGGAAAATTGCATGAAAAGATCAATAGTCAAGTGTTACATAACCCTGCCCTTGTATCCTGTCTTTTCTGGCACACTTACTCACTTAATACAGACTTTTCTTGAATCTCTTGCTGTGTTGGGCCTGTCTGACATTCTTTTTGGCAGAAAAGAAAGTAACTTAAGGGATTTCCCAACCCTATTTAATGGATGTAAATTTAAGATAGGCAAAGCAAAATGGTGTCAAAAGTCGAATCCGACACAACTTGTTCATTACATTAATCGGGGTCAGGTCAAAATGCTCATTTTAGTAATTGTAGGTTAAAGTATACACCCATTGAGGCAAGAGCTATAGCAGAACATGTGTTGACATAATGTTAGCTAGAAATAGCACATTGTCTCAGGTACATAATTGGATGTCTGTGTCTTCAGACAAGTTTTTTTTCTGTTTTCAGAATTTTCCACATCTGGCAGTAGTGTAGAAGAACCCGAGTCACAGTCGGGACAAAGTGTGGAAATCACTGTCAGCAGAATGGGCGGCACTCTTGATGTGGTAGCTGTCCAGTGGGAAGCTACTCTCAATGGTTAGTATGGCATTGTTGACTTCCAGTTTGTTTTTTCAGATACCACCTGTCATCTGATACATGTTTCAAATAAAATGAAAAATGCAAGTAATGGATGTATTGAAATATGCACTGCTCTGCTGATTTATACATCCCAATAAAATATCCATGATTATTCAATAAATTTTTATTTAATTCGAGAAATGGTATTGCCTCTGGCAGAAAAAAGATTTACTCAATAGCTTTTTAACATCTCTGTGGCACTCAGTACAAATATTATAGCCCAATCAGTCTTCTGTATCCTATTTCCAGTCTCAGATGTACATCTTGCCCAACCTCTGAAACATGGCTCAATCATTTGCCTGTGACACTCCAACCATTATACATATTTTGGAGGAGGCTCAAATGAAATAGTCCATTAGATAACAGTTAGAAATCCAGTCTTCCTTCTTTATAAATTCAGACACAGCTTATTATCTGAAAATGAATCTAATTTGTGATATGGGATATGACCTAATCTTTATTGAAAATCTAATAATCATCTTGTTTGTGAGAAATTGAAATTTGAAGTTCTGTGTGTCTTCTGTCCACCAAAATGCAAGTCCTTCTAACAAAAAAAAGTTGAAAATTTGCTAATCAGTAGGATGTACTCAGTAATTCAATAAGAAGTTAAGAAATTGGTTTGTTACCAATGTTGACTTTATACATTAAGATGATATTTCATATTTGAAGTCAAATCACCAGGTCATTTAGGTTTCCAACTCATGATAATATTTTGTACCTTTATAATTGTAAATATGTGTTCATATGATGGGAAAGTGTAGTTTCTCACACCTAAGGCTGTCAGATTATGTGATCTTAACATTCAGCATTTTCCCCACCTTTTTTTGCTTAATAAGTCACACTTGTTTCATCACTTTAACAGACAGCTTGATAAATTGTTTACCTAGGGGTGTTGTTTTAAATGCGGTTAGATTTTCTTAGAAAACTTTTGGGAGTCAGCAACAGTTGTGCTTTGGCAAATATTTAGAAAGCACTCAAGAATTTGGCAGTATCCATGTGTGAAATAGTTAATAGAGGGAATTTCCCAGGTGGTTTTTACCAGCCTTGGTACCCTGGATACTCAATAAAAGTTACTGGCCATTATTACATTACGGAGACAAAGCAACATTGTCTGAGAGAGGTGAACTCATATAATTAATTTTTGTGTAGCAAAGAAATTGGCACCTTCTGTGCACGTGTTGAAAATCTGAATCCTTTTTATAAAGAAACTTTTAGTGTAAACACATGTAATAACTCTATTAAATCTGCACTACTAGTGTAATTGTAAACACAGGCAATTTAAGCACTCTAGTTCTGGCTGGTTTCTGTCTGTTCAATTTCATAGGTCCATTCATTGTCTATTAAAACCATAACCCAGCAACCTAAAATGCAAAAACACTGACCTGAGAATGAAGTATTTTGAGCACTTGTAACCAATAATAAAGATTTCACAAAAGCATTTTTCATGACTCTGACGTCAAATTAGCAATGTTATCCATTCATTGAAAATTAACAAAAGACAATGGTAGGTACATTAAACAGAGATCATGACGTAGCAAGGCATTTTGCTTTAATTTGTTAAGAAGTTACGATTATGTTGTAATCATTCACAGGGACCTTTACCCCTTTAGGGTATGCTGCACTGTGTAAGTGCTGGCTTAATTCCAGGTGAATGAGATCTAAATCTTTTCAGAAAATTAAAAAGTCATTGCCCTGGGAATCTATAATTTAGAGTCTTAAGATGTTTTCTGCTTTTATTTATGAAACTTTGTCAATCAGTGCATACTGAAATAAATTTAGATAATTGCCTATTGAACCAGAAAGAAGAAAGCCTCTTAGTTAAAGAAAAATTCCTTCAGAAAATTAAAAAGGAGTATAATATCTTTTGAATCTATGAATTATATCTTTGAACACTTGGAGGAATTTCTAATGAATCATTGTCAACCATGTCCAAGAATAATAGGATAATTATATTATTGAACAAGAAACTTCTCTTAGCAATGTTCGTAGATTGCAGATGTGTAGGGAAGAGTAAACAATTTGTTTCTTTCATAGTCTCTATGGTCAGAAGTAGATAGAATATAATTAAATGTCTTGAAAAGACATTAAGTAATAAGTAATAAAAACCACTACATCTAACCACTAACCACTACATCCTACGACAATGGAATAGACTGATAATGGAATAGACGGTGGGGAATTGGAGGTCATTGAACTTAAACCAGAGTTAACAACAGCTTAACATTCACACATGGACTTTAAGGCACTCTTACTGGGAGGAATTAGTTTCAAGTGAACATGGAAAAGATATAAGTATTTCCCTGATTTTAGTGTTTCCAGGCTTATAACATCTGGGGATAAGATCCCTTTTCTTAGTCAAAAACCATCTTGTCAAGAACAGATTGTGTGTAGTTATTTTTCTTAGTTTTTAGGTTTGACTTTTTGTTTCATGCCATTGTTTTTTTTGTTTTTTTTGTTTTTTGCCTTTATTATTTAGATCTGAAATTTGCTGATTTTGCAAATGTGCTGAAAGCTTTTCAATCAAACAGAAAAATACTTTGCTGCAGTTCCTCCTTTATTCATCCCACTTCATTTGTCTGACCTTTTTTTATTTTTTGTAGACATCTAACCATGCATCATGGCTTTTACATTAGACATTGATATGATTATATAAAAAATTTACCTTAAGTTCAATCTTGTGCCATGTTTATTACTTGGGATCAGATTACAAAAAAGAGTGAAATAAATGAGGCCTGGATAGGAATAAGAATCAGAACATTTCACTGCCCTGGAGGAGAGCTAAAATGCTATTAACATCCCTTGGATGATTTGTGAAATGAACATTTGGAGAAGTTCTGGGAAAGAACAATGAAAAACCCTGGGTAAAGATGTGTTTGCCTCTTATTTTGCATTTTATAGTAGGTGATGACAAGACAAATTGAGTTATGTACATTTATAGGGTGTAGATGAGGTACTTTGTGTTGAAATTAGTGTAAATTATTTGTCATGGCTTGAAAGGTTTTGGTTTTCATTGAAGATCATCAGTGACAAAAAAATGACAAAATTTGCAAAAATCAAAGTTATCATTTCAGGCAGTTGATCAAAAGAAAGACAAAAAGTTTGAATAAAATTTTTTTAAAAAGAGGGGGATGTATCTTCAAAATTAGAACCAATAATTAAATTCTAAGACTGTTCCTTCTCATTAAGATCAAATAATTTTCATAAAGAAAGAAAGTTAGTCATTGTATAACCGGATAAGGGGGAAAATAATTATCACACATTAAGGGCCAAATTTTGTCTTTTCCTGTTATTATATTTCTTCCCTCTTTTCATAACTTCAGGTGTTCCTGCCACAGCAGACGTCTCCCCAACTCAGAGCACCATCTACTTTACCAGTAACCAAGCCAGTGAAAAGATAGTCATTACTGTACTGCCTGATGATGAACCTGAGGACCAGGAGGTACAAATAGATAAAGCAATATTCCATTTCTTTTAACAATCCTTCTTATGATTATCATTTAGGATGATGACTCTTTGTGTTAGAGGTTAATTTTTACATTTGTTTTTTGAAAGACAAAAATTAAAACCATAGACGGCTGGCAAATGTTAAATCCTGTGTGAAAAGTGAGTAGAACTCTCATTGTAAAAATTTATAAATTTAGACCTCGGAATGTTAAATCTAAAACTTCATTCTTTTCAGGACATTTTGATAACATTGACTGCAGCCACTAATGGAGGTAGGGTAGGCAGCAGGAATGTGTTCAGACTTACCATACTGCCCAATGATGATCCACATGGTATTGTCCAGTTTGAGCAGGATAGGTTTGTCCTTAAGGAATTGTCTGCTGATGACACCCAGCACATCAAACTAACAAGGAGGTAAGTTAGACTGAACTTAAGATCACTTTTATACCTCTCCTTTCTTGTCTTTTTTTTCTGTTTTTACTATTGAAATATATATTTTGTCTTAGAAATCAGAGGCCATTAGTGGTGTTAATGTCCATGTTGATCCTACTAATACAAGCACCCTGATTAAATAGAAGAAATGTTGTTCATTGCATATTTTAATGAAATTAATGCATATCGTCAGGTTTCATAAATAAAATCAAGTTATTTACTTAAATTAACTCAATTTTGAAAAGTTAGAATAATCTACTTTATCTTGATTACATTTTAGATGTTGAGTCAAATCTTTTTATGGCTAATTCTTACAAAATCTCTATTCAGTGGTGGTTCCTTTGGACAACTTAGAGTATCCTATAGTACAGAGCAGGTGGATATCCTGGCTATAGTGTCTAACCAGGGACAGGACATACTTGACTACTACACACAGCCTGTCTATGGGGCTAATACACCACAGGATGGATTCAGTGTGGATGTGAGTGGGGCACCAGAGCCAGTGGAGGTAGGAAAAGATTTATTGTAGAAAAACATTTTATAGTATTCAATCACAGAAATACGCACTCTCTAAATTGATAGAATGATACACTGTCTACTTGTTATCTGGACTCTTTTTCATCATAGTCAGGGTTTTATTACTGATAGGTTTTAAAGGTCTGATTTAATTGCAATTGATACTTCAGAATGGCAAAATTTGATAAGACCATTATTTTTGATGCGCATTTTTCTGTATTGATTTCCGTCCACTCTTTAAAGTAATCTGAATGGCCATCATGCTGTTCTGTATTGCTGTGTGTTGTTGTTTTTTCAGATGTGTGCAAGAACCTGTCTGTCTACAAGAGCCTGCCTGGTCTTCCAGTACAACTCCACTGCAGCAATCTGTACATGGTTTACCTCTGGAAGAAACGACAGCTTCATGCCTGCTGCTGATGTGCGCTATTATATGAAGAATGTTACCAAAGTATGAGCATTATGTGAGATAAGGAAGCTTTATATTTGTATTTATTGTGATATGATTGTGCGGGATGGTGAGACCAGATGTTTTAAATATGTGTTATCAGGCAATATTTCAGTTAAATTTTTATTATAAGTATTGAGTGAGTCTGCCAGTGTAGTTAACGTTAAGATTTAAGAACATTGTATCAAAAAAATACACAAGGGCCAGACAGAAAATAAATTTTAGATTTACCATATGTTTTTATCCTCAAAAAATAATCTTTAATAAATAAATATAAAAACATATGGCAACAAATCCATCTCATTAAATGAACTTCAATTGAGCATAGTTCAACCCATGAAATAAAAATGAACAAAAATTGTGACCATTTTATAAACACTTCAGCATACAAAAATTAAGGCATTTGTTTTGCCTGTTTATTTATCAGTGTTTTAATTTTTTTACCAGGCAATGACCCTGTATGACATCCAGGCAGAATCAGGTCAGGACTACACCCCAGTGACAGGTGCCTCTGTTATCATTCAAGATGGAGCCAGCTCTGGCACCATCCCAATCCAAATCCTTGCCGACCGTCTTCCTGAGCTGGATGAAAGATTTTTGGTCAGACTGACCAATGTGGAACTGGTCAGTGGTCCACCCAGCAATCCACGAAACAACCCCAGACTGGGCAATATCCAAATGGCCACTGTGGTCATTGATAAGAATGATGATGCCAATGGAATATTTAGTATCTTCAGTAATGACCCGCGTGCCTTGAATGGAGGAAGGGTGGTGGAAGTGGAGGAGAGAGAGAAACTGTTTGTAGATCTGGTGGTAGAAAGAGCAGGTGGGTTCAGGTGCCATACATCATAACAGAATACTGTAAATCTTTCTTCATATACCTTTAAAAAGGTTTTTGAATAATGGCAAAGAGTGATTATTAATATACACACATGAAACTACGATGTGGGAGTGATCGATTTTGTAGATGATTAGAAAAATCTTTATGGATGGTGCTGTTTTGTTTTTTGATGGATAAAATTTAAGAAGAATATGTACAACATAATATTAACAAGAATTGATAAAAATGTGAATGGTTTTAGAAGTATTTCCAAAAGAAGTGTTTATTATAGATAATTATCTGTGGACATTATGAACAATGAATTACTATTCACCTTTTGCATTCCTCTTTTTGTATGTTAAGATGTAATAATACTATTTTCACTTTGTGTGTATTCTTACTGAACTGAATCCTCCTACAAATTTTAACCTTATATTTCTTCAATCCTTAATATCTAGTTGAGTACATTGATCCACGTAAGTAGATCTGACTTCCTCTCATATACATTTTTACACTTTAATCTTTATATTTGTCAGCTTTTCTGTGTTTTCTATGTTCACATCAGGCTTCTTTATATCAGTGCTGATCTAGAGCTGGTTCAATACATTGAAGTTATTGGGACTTCAGGATTAACAGTTTTTTGTATTGGTGAACTGCTATATCAAGACAAGTGCAATAAAATTAAGCTGTTTCTTGGTTGATACAGAACAGATGTAGAGTAGTCTGAAGTGAACAGAACTTTTTTTTCATCTTTTCTATGTTATTACGTGTATCTTATCCATGTAAATAGGTGATTTAAGACTGATGATGATCATTCTAGGTGGTAGTATTGGTGAAGTGTATGTAATGTGGTCAGTTGATCAGTCAAGGAGCAATGCTACAAAGGGTATAGACTTTATTGCTGATGGGGCCAGTCTTATATTTGGACCAGGAGAGACTAGACGAGGTACAGATTTTTGTAGTTACTGTAGTAGTAGTAGTAGTAGTAGTAGTAGTAGTAGTAGTAGTAGTAGTAGTAGTAGTAGTAGTAGTAGTAGTAGTAGTAGTAGTGCAAGTAGTAGTAGTACTGTAGTAGTAGTCATAACATTTAAGTGTGCAAAACTTTGAAAGGTGGAAAAATTATTGTTTAGTCTGAAATATGTGTAATTAATGTTTCATCCTAATGATAAAAGTGTGTGAATTGCATGCAGTTGTCTTATTGAAAAGCAGTTTGTTGTAGTTGGTTTAATCTGTTCTATTTTAAATTTTTATTTTTGATTTGTTAATTTATAGGGACACCATTAAATAACATATCATGTTTCATTCTAGCTCTTACCATTGGAATCATTGATGATGATGAAGCAGAAGATGATGAGAACATTCTCATCTTTTTATCCAACCCACAAGGTGGTGCTGTGATAGGTCCAAACAATACAGTCAATGTGATCATCATGGCCAATGACAACGTAGGAGGAACACTTGGCTTTGCTCAGAGCTCTGTACTGGCTAGGGAGGGTAAGGAGAATATGAGTTAGATATAGTTCTTTGCAGTGTGCACATTTCCTGCTATTTTACTATTTCCCTATGTTTATTTTAGGGAAAGGGGAATTGCAGAATACATTATATATTCTTGTATAAACTAAAGATGTAATGTTCTCATGTATATGCATGTAGTACGACATATTGTTCTCATTCAATCTCATTTTTATTGATTTTAACAAGGGCAGCCATTCTTTGTAAAAGATCTCTATTTGCAAATTGTTATAATGTTTTTGAGAATTACTTGGTGGTTAGAAAATTCGGAAATGATTTAAAATGATAATACCCTTCCCAGGGGATAACCTGACAATGGTTGTTCAGAGGAGTCGCCCAGCTCGTGGTAACGCCAGCATGGACTGGGAAATCAAGGGTTTGAATGGACTGAACCCTGCTCTAGGCTTCAGGGTGTACCAGGGTTCACTGGTCTTTAAGGAGGTAAAATTGTGTGATATTACATTATTTTATTGATAATATGAGGGATATTATATTTTTGTGCAGCAAACTTATGTAGTTTATTTTGAGAAATCAGTTCATAGTGATTGAAGGCTTTGAAAAAATATGATTGTTGTTTATGACAGTAATTATAGTAAGTTGTTATTGTAAGTTGCCTCCTATTTATTCCAAATGGATTGTTTATATTGATGTATTGTTTTGTTCCTAATTGATCTAATTATGTTAATCAGGGTGAATTAGAAAAGACCATATCATTACACATTCTGGAAGATGCCACTCCAGAGGTCAATGAAGAATACCGCATTTTCCTCAAAAATCTTGTTACATCAGGTAAGCTGTTGCTAAGATATTATTGCATGCTTTATGACTTTCATTGTTAAATAAGAAATAAACAAGGATTTGCCTTTGGTTTTTTTATACTTATGAAATACAAAGAATACTACTTTTTGGGAAGATTCATGTTGTGACTAACACAGTTTTACAACTCCTGTTTGTCATGATCTTCACGTTTGTTTGTTTGGTCACATTTTTTTTTCATTAAAAAATGGGAAGAGTAAGTATCTATCAAATGGTAAAGCAAAAACCCATATTATTCCGTCCTTATTTTTAGCTGAAGTTGTAATTTAAAGTATCATTTTAACTGTATTATATTGTTCCATGTGTCTGTAATCTAATGAATGGATTTTATTATGGTATGTATCTGGACAAGAACTGAATATTAGTAGACAATATTCCTTTTAGATTAGTTGCTGAAATTAGCAGTTAATTTCTCTTATAGATTTTTGTTTTGGGCATTTATTTTTATTGCTTATGGATGAAAATAAAATATTTTATTGGTTAAATTAGATAAAATAGGATGGCCTTTCATCTGCTCCTGTCTTATTTCACTATATATATATATAGTTTCTTGAGAAGGACATCTATTGCATGAGCTGGCAAGCAACAACATAAAGGATCATAAAATTAATGCCAACATTTTTGAAATTGTTTTTCAATCTGTGATTTTTTTTCTTTGATCAGGCTGATCATGACTTTTCCATGCTATTTTATGTTTTGTTTTACATATCTTTTCTTTTGCTTTACAGGAAGGGAAATATGTTTTTTCTCTCATTGGAAGTTTTTCATTTATGTTAACTTTCTTCTATTGTTTCAGCACAACTTCTTAGATGTGTGTGTGTATGCATTTGACCAAGATAAATTGATAGGACTACAGAAAAGAAATAGAGTCTTCTGTATCAGTGGAATGAAGTCTTTGATTTGTTTTCAGTTGTATTTTATGGACATACTGATTAAGACATTGAAAATTATAACTTTTCACAAATATAATATCTTTGTTGATTGTATATAAATTTATATTTTTATTAGGAGGGTATTTAATCATAATGTATGTAAATATACAATTTGCAACATTAGAAGTAATTCCTAATGACTCATTTGTGTTTTGAGACAATCTACTTGTTATGGGTTTGATGAAAAAAAAAGGGGGGGGGGGGAAATGTAACAATGTTCAACAATGTTCTAATTTCCTACAACATCTCATTTTTAGCTTGTGTTGCAAAGACAGAAATTACTTGAGACATGATTAATAAAAATTTCAATATGAAAAAAATGAGAAAATCAAAATTATTCATCAATCGCTTCAGGTGTTCGACAAACAGGAGAAGCCATCTTGGATCCCCAGAGCTATGTGGCCAGTATTACAATCCAGGGCAGTAATGATCCCCATGGCGTGTTCCAGTTTGCCTCCAGCTCCATGCTGGTACATACTCCAGAGGCCAATACCACAGTGCAACTCATGGTGGACAGAAAGTTTGGAGCTATAGGTAACTTGAAATAGTAACATTGTGGCTTTTGGATATGGCAAGTGTTTTATGGAATAAAATATAGACCAGTTACAGGGGTACAGTTCTCAAATAATAAGACAGTAAATACATCTTTTGAGCAAAAATAAAGAAGATGAAATTTGAAAATGTAAACGAGTGTTGCTCAAGGTAAAATGCAACTGTAACCCAATGTATCATGCAATGGTCAGTGATGAATGAGCATTGAAGTATCAGAATTAATATGTTTGACTATTCAGAATTAAATAATGCCTGTCCTGTTTTTCAGGGGACATCCGTGTATACTATGAAATCAAGAAAGGTTCACTCAGTAATCTGAATGTGAACAAAATATTGGCAGAACCAGGTCAGGACTTTGTTCCAAAGACTGGCAGTATAGTTATCCATGATGGAGCAAACTCTGGTAATATAGAGGTCCAGATTGTAGATGATGAGGCCCCAGAGGTGGATGAAGTGTTTATTGTTAGTCTGACCAGAGTGGAGAAAGTGAACCCTGATAACAGCACATTTGAACCATCACTTGGTAGGTGTTAAGCCATATTTCCATTCAGGTTGGTTCAGCCTATATTAGTGTGCTTTGTCTAATTATGATGAGTTTATAATTGCCTTAGGAAATCAATTTAAAGGTAACTTATTTATGGGATTAGAAAATAAAGAGCACATTTTTCTGCTGCACATCTAATTCAAAGTCAACAATAGCTTTTGCTTTATTTCTAGTGATGAAATAGATAAGATACAATATCAATAACAGCCTTTCATATAAAAAGATAATTGTAACTTAGATTGGGTTTCAGATATGTTTTACAAGTATCTGATGTTGAAATTGTTTACATATTTATTTTTAGCATCAGCTGACATTACTGCTGAAGTCCTTATAAGCGCTAATGATGGCACTAAAGGAGAGGTTTACTTTCCTGCTGATTCTGCCAGGTAATCCTCAACCTCCTGAATATTTTTGCAGGGAACATAATCCTTTTAAAATTATGTTTCATCTAACATGAAGGAACATGTTTCTATGGCTATTTCTGCATTTAGTTTCACAGCAAGCCATAGGAAGTGTAATTGAGAGGTTGATAGATATGGCCAATGATTTTTATAACCAATGATGATTTATTACAGGATAACAGTCAATGAAACCAATGTAAACTTCTCCCTGACCATAGTTCGAGGACGCGGAACCTTTGGCAATGTGTCTGTGTTTGTATATGCCAGGAGCTTAGGGGAAGGAGCAAGGACAGAACAGGACTACTCTGTGAAGACACAGGTAATTAACTTGAGGTGATAACTTATCATCTTGTCACAGTCAATTATTACACAAATCATGAGTGAATGCATCCAGTTCCAGTAGTAGTAGTAGTAAATGAGGAATATAAGTGAATCAAGTACTCATCAAGGTTTGGTCAGTAACTTGTGAAAGGTCTCATATTGAGATTTTTATTTTCAGTTGTTGTTGATTAAATAGTTCCTGTATTTGATTCTGAATCACTTATTTTCCTTACATTTATTAATGTTGTAGAGTTGTTTTTTATGCATCTGTACTTTTGATACCTATAGGTCCATTTTAAAAAGTTATCATAGAAATTGTTTAAATAAGTAGTACTACATGTATTTGTGTAACAGTGAGATCACCTTATACTTCACAGGATGTGATATTCCTTGATGGAGAAACCACCAAACAGGTTATGGTTCAGGTGTTTGATGATAATGAAGCAGAGGCAGATGAACAATTTGAAGTGGTATTAGCTAGTCCCAAGGAAGGTTTACTGTTGGGAGAGCCACACAGAGGTAGGTTCACCAGTGCTGCAGCTAACTTTCATCTCTTTCTGCTGTCATATTTGTTGATGAAAGAATCATATAATGTATGATACAGTTAAATTGATGATGTTTAACAAAATATGATTAGTTATATTTCAGATGTATGATATGGAGACATATTACAGTGTGCTAGTTTCATTGCTAGATTAATATATCATTTTGATTTTAAAATCAAATTCATGGAACTAAAGATGATATGGTCTGTTTTATATGTACAAAAGTATTTTCTCTGACATGTTTCTTTTAAATATATCTTATGTTTGAAAGATAGTTGGAAAATTATGGTGTCTTACAAATAAAACCACTGGTAGATTTTGGTCACAGAATTGTGCATATTTGAATTTGTGTAATTTTCCTACTTTTCATGTGTTTGTTATCATAAGACCATTTCATGATTGTTGTAACTCTCTGTGCTAATCTTGACTTTACCTTTGCTTCCTATAGCTCTCATAACCATCCTTGGAAGTCTTAGTCTCACCACTCCTGTGAGCTTATCTGCTAGTGCTACTACTACTACTACTGCCACTACTACAACAGCCATTGCTACTACTACTACTACTACTTCTAATTTCACACTACTAAATACCACTATAGTGTTATCAGCATCTACTAACTATTTACAACTAACATCAACAGTGTCAGATGTGCATGGTTTCGATAGTTTTACTGATGCTGCAACTTCCACTGCTCTGACGTCTGCTACAGTTCAATTTGAGACTACGAGCAGTTCCAGCCCCACTCCTTTTACTAACAGATTTTTGACAACAAGTACAAAAATTCTACTAATTTTACTATGAATAACATAAATTTAACAAGCGATTAGATTAGATATTTTTAAGGCATTTAATTAAATTTAACTTATATATTTCATTATATATTTGAATTTATAGACACAGTGAAAATACTTATTTAATATTTTCTACAGAATGAAGATATTTTTGCATGTGTTAGTGTTGGATGTTCCAGTACACCACAGCTAAACTCATATTCTTTGTAACACTAAGAACCTTTGTCTTTGATCTTTTTCAAGGAAATTTTGCATGGGTGTAGAAATATTTCAGACTTCATGCACAGGGAAACTGCAGAAAACATGATACTCACTTGCACTACGTGTACATTTACTTCATGCATGGAATAAAGACTGATGTAGAAAGGCTCACAGAAAAATCTTCTCTGCCATGAAAAATCAGGAGATATGATTTTATTTATATAAATTAGGAATTTATAGCTTGATATATTTTAAACATATATTTCTAATTTTCTGTTTTTGATGTAATATCATGTTTATCTTCCATGGCAGAAAGGTGTAAATAAAAGATGGCAGTACTAGCCTTAAATGTTTCAGACTAGAATTGATGTTTCTATTTGTCATTCAGTGGTCATTCTTGTCC
>NW_019775544.1:0-34133 GCF_001039355.2 Lingula anatina
CTTAGGACCAAGAGTAAAGACAGAGGGTTCTGTTAATGGCTTCATTCAGAATAGGGATCAAATGTGGCCGCGGCTCAAATGTAGCGGCCCACTTGAATGCTTGTTGCGTGATCCCCACAGAAAATATATTCAGTGTTTTATCTTGAATTAAGCGACAAGTGGGTCACCATATTTGATCTGCGGGTCAACTGTTGTAAATATTCCTCTGTGAAAGCGTGCACGTCCCCGGAAAGGATCGAAACAAAGTTGTCCAGCTGTGAATATGGGGGACCTACATGTACATGAAAGGAAGGCCAAAGCTATGTTGTCGGTTCTTCGTAGATGAAAACATATTTATTTATTTATTCTGTGTGTGCAAATTATTTAATTAAACAGAATATACTCACGAATAATCTGACATATTCCTTCATTGCACCTTTTTATTGTCATACTGTGGGACCATTCAGAATGAGAAGAGCCGAGTTCTAGCTGATTTTTATGCTGTATATGAAAGGAAGGCCACTTAGTCCTGTAGGTTTTAAAAATGCCTAAAAAGACAACAAAGAGAAAGAAGGGGAGAGGGGGAAAGGGGACATGCCAAACTTATTATTTATAGATCTACCGAAGACGTAGGTTTATATAATTTGTCATATTATTAATCTTGCCTTTTTACGTTGCTGTGCCGCTGTTTTTATAAAAATTGCTGGTATGGTTCAAATATGCAAAGAGGCCATTGATGTATTAGTCTTGGATGTCATATGGCACACTTTATATCAGACGGGTTTTGATTGATCTCAAAATGTGTATCATTTGGTGCAAAAGATGTCATGTATTTGGTACCCTGAGTGTCAGATCAACGTAAAACCTAGCTAGCTAAAATATACCTTGTGATGGAGTCGCTTTTACTAGCTCTGACGAACAGCGACAATCTGAGGGCGTTCTTCTTCAAAATTTTGCCTGGGGTGTTTCCATATTTGGAAGTCACACGTTACAGCTGTGTCCGCCTGGATCCATAATTGGAAGTCATAAGTCTCGTACGTCACAGGTTTGGCCGCCTGGAGCTGCCTTTCCCGCCTCGCGCTGAAGTTATCTCGTGCAGACGAGACGAGAAGTAAAGTGCCTGACGAAGTTTGAATTGAAAATATCTTGCAGTCAAAGGTCAGTGCCACAATACAGGCAACATTCTGCTTTAAAAACTGATTTTGGTGTAGCCATTGCGCAGCCCTTATAGTGGTATCGGGCATACAGTGTAGCTGTCAAATTTGGCACACGGCAAGCACGTGTATTGTGCACGTGTATATCTCAGGACTAAATATTCTTTGATAAGCACAAAATACAAAAACATTGGATATATCTTTTCTTTTCGAAGAATATTATTCATTGTTTCACTTTACATCTCAAATACAGCAAATAAATTTAAATAAAGCAGAATTAAATATGTTTTACGTTTCATTTTGGTCTGATGACATTCAACTGCAGATTCACTGCGGAGCAGTTCTATTTATTTGACGGAAGTGTAACATGGCCGCTGTTCGCTAGAGCCGGTATTGTTGATATGGGTTATATATGAAATCAAGATCGAGCTGGCAATACCGGAATCTAGAACCTAGGGTAGTATTTGGTGACAATGGGGTAGTTTTCCTTTCTGATATAGTTACCTTCAGCGGCCTATCTCGGTATCTGCCCTTAATTTCCTTAAAAAAGAATCTCTAGAGCCTGTCAGTGTGCTTTTGTTATGTACCGTACTAGGATTAAGAATGTGTACATTTACCCCGTGGACCATTTGAAGATTACACTGCGATTAATGCGGTGGAAAATACAATAGAGAGAGTGTATAATGATAGGGTCGCTAAACGATTGTTGACGGCATATAGTAACTAGCCTAATCCCCTGGTCGCCTGTGTAGCCGCGCCCCCTTTACTTATGTAAACAAACGGTCTCCCGTAGCGAACTATCCTTTTGTTCAACAGCTTCGCGCGTGCAGCTGATTATGTATGTAGTGACATTATAGCTAACTGCATATAAATTTGTGCTAGCTGTTATTTGATTCATTCTTCTGTGTCGGATGTTGTGGATCAGCCCACTGGTTCGTTGACTTATGTTTTTCTGAAGATTGGTGGTGCAGATTTTGAGTGCTTAATTATTTACCCTCCTTCTAACAAGAGAAAGGGGAAGGGAGATAAAAAGATAGAGTGTCAAATGAAACGGGTAATGAGTAATACATTACATTAAATAAAGGGACTCGCGGTGGAAGAAACGATAGACTGTTTTGCATCAAGGTATGCCATTATAATCCGACATGGCCCATAACATGATCCATAAAATGACTCATTGTTGTATGCCTTATATTTGTGTCGACTTATATTTTACTCTCGTTCATGTCGTGAAACTATTTCCTTGAATAAAGTTTTGCCTGTATAAATTAACTTTGTGACATGAAGTAATTAATAAAACGCGCCTGTTGAAAAGGGGACATTTCGTAACTAATAAAGGTTCAGAAAAACCAGAAAAATATCGTCGCCGTTCGTCGCCGCTACCTTCAGGAAAGCGTACCCTTCGCGTGGATCACCGGCATTTTTGATTATCTGACAAATTAGGGCAATTTACGTTTTAGCTAATAATTCTGAATTTACTAATATTTTGGACTAAATTCGATGTCAGATTCATAGCAATGACGGAGAGCCGCCAGAGTAACTGTTTAATTTTCTAAACTGATCAAACTAGAACGCGTGGCGATAAAATGTGTCGCTAGATCTTGTAAACACTCAGGGAAATGCACCTAGTCACTATATTCAATGTGCCGTCACTTCATTGCTTTCTCGATTTCATTAATTGACGATAGTAATTGCAGATAACAAGGAAGAGGAAATGCTGAAGACAAAACAACGTCGGGTCTTTGTGTGACTTTCTCCCTAAACACTTTTTATGTTGCTTTATGTTTTTTCGGGGAGCGCGGGTAGACAGTTTACGTCAGGTGATTCGTTAAGGTCGAGGAGTGTTTCACTATCAAATGTGTAAATCATATATGTCATAAAACACTTTAAGAAAGTTTTTTGTTACGATCTGCAACATTTGTTCATTTATATAGCAAGGCAAAGTTAAAGCCAGAGGTAAATAGAACGTAATACCATAATCCTCCTTGTCCATTTATTTAAATCGTATCAAAACGTTTGATACACAATGTTCATTAAATTCATAATTTTGGCGATTTATTAAATTCATATTGGTACATAAAAGTTTAAGATTAGCATAAGTTAAGCAACAACCAGTATGAAGAACAACACCCTTTTTAAATGAGGCAAGCCACCCTCTTCACACTGATTATAACCTTGAGAAAGACATTATGCAACTAAAGGCAAAGGAGTTATGCAAAGTTCTTTCAACTCGTGTGTGAATACAACACATTCTTTGTCACTTTTACAAGACAATGGAGGCGAGCAAGTAGAGTAATTACAATATACAATAAAAAGGACATTAGTATAGAAAGCTTACTTCGGGTCAGCCCTTTGCTTGTTCGAATGAAAGAGATAGATATCGCGCCGCGACTCCCTTTATTAAACCTTCGTGTGTTTGTGTAAAANTACCACTTAAGTAACGGATGCCTGTCAGAGGAAACATGAGGACAGCGATAACACCATCACAGATACACATGTACATGTATGTCAACATAACGATTTCATGCGGCTCCAAACTATAATGGTGCCTATACGCTTCATATGGACATTTAGGTGTGGGTCTTTCTTTTATGAAGCCAATTGTAACATTCAGAACCGATTCATATTAAATTTATCTTATTCCGAAGCCTGATTAATGAATTCCCCGTTTCATGAATAATTCAGCCTTTTCCAATTAGATAATTACAAGGGCGACGGCTTTTCACTTATTATAGTGGATCAAATTAAACTGGTTTCAGTGCTGTAGAAAAAGCATGTGGATGTAGCACATTATCTCAGGAAGAAATAAATTACCCGATGAACAGACAGCTCGAACAACGGCACGCATTACCCAATGTTTGGGTGAGTAGGGGCACCAGAAACAAGCCAATGAGATTTTATGAAATTCGTGAGTTTGCACAAAAGAGACCGATACAGTACTTCCGTGGAATTATGCAAGTCATGCACACCACAATGCACTGCCCACTGGCTGTAAAATATTAAGACGCTACCACAAGAAATAAATTCAAGTTCCTACATGCTTTGCAAGAATCCCGCCTCCGTAGCGCAAAATCTTTTTTACGATCGAACTTCTTCAGTAATACTGGGCTCTTTCTAGCTAGTTTATTTACTAAATATTTTTTAGTGGCGTCAATATAAGCATAACAGAACCAAGATTGTTCAGGAGGAAAATTAATTTTGTGAAGTATACTAGATTAAGATATTGGACATCCTCAAACTATTGGCATTAACGTACTACAACATTGAAGACTGCATCATAAATACGACCATTTCTTCTACTCTATTTTGTAAGAGAAGGAAAAAACAATGGACGATATTATCAGATGAAGATAATCTATACCAACAAAACATGTTTTCGTATAGTTCTCCGTGTGAATTGTATAAAACGGTATACATAATAATAATAATAATAATAATAATAATAATAAAAATAAAGCCTAATAATAATACTCAAGTTGTCCTGAATAAATACAGTCAATACATTGCTATTGGTAATACATTATATTTGTTCAAAGTCTACATTGCTACAATGTATACAGTCCAGTTAAAAAGTACCAGTAACCGATTCCATCTTTCTCTCAACTTGTCGTGCTGCCGACTTTGTCAAGTAACAGGAAGAAACGGAACACGCTGGAAATAATTTTAACTGTTGACTTATCATCATCATGTATCATTAAATAGAAAATTATATTAAGTATCATCAATAAGAAAATATCCGAGTATTATCAAGTTTAACTACATGCCAACTTCAACAATGCATTATGTGGTCGAGGTAGTGACAAATTAACTAACTGATCCCGTCTATTCCGAGGTCTATTCCTCTTTTTGCTTTTATTTTTTTTTACATAGACAGTAATACTAACGTAACAATATCACCGAAGTACTATTTCGTGTGTGTGCGTGTGTGTGTGTGTGCGTGTGTTGATCACCACGTGACCTGCTCTTTTGAGACACCACAAAATTTGGATTACAAAATACACATGTGTGACTGGCGGAGAAAATCTGAATATCTGAATCTAAATGCCAGTGTCAATATTACTGTCAACTGAATGGCAATCTGAATGTCAGCTTTGCCCTTTTTAGTTTCAGGTCTTTACTAATCATCGTCTTCATCGTCATCATCAGGCACAGGAGGCGGGGCGTAGCTCTGCGCAGTGCTGCCATCTACCGGTCGCACCATGGCGCTGCTGCAATATCTGACTGTGTGTAAAGGAACACACTCTTCTTCCATCGGGAGAGGATGTTGATCCCCTTTTCTGTGAGGAAAAGAAATGATAACGGGTACGATTTAACGTAAGCTCAACAACAATCACGACAAGATACAGCAACCAATCCTCCATACGCCATATAGGGGAGACAGGGGCTAGTTGGACCCCGGGGTAAGTTGGCCCCCCATCAATTTATGAGAAAGTAACTATGGGGTAAAAGAATTGATCACATCATTTTGTAAAATGACCGTATCCAATAGTGCTAAGAAAGCGTCAGCAGTGAGTGTAAATGAAATAATATACCATCTTAAAGTAACTTTATTAAAGAGACTTGATTGGGGGCCAAGTTGGGGGCCAACTTACCCCGGGGTCCAACTAGCCCCGGTGTCCCCTATGAGTAAAGTCTTACTGTAGCACTTAAAATATCTTTGTATCTAAATATTTGCAGTTTTAAGTTGATGGCCACATTACTGCACATTCAATTCCACGAAAGAAAATCTTCACGTAGTTGTTAAAGCCTTTTGTATGTCTGTACAGCTCTGAAATTTATAATACGCTTATACGATTTTTATAATATTCAACGTGTGTTACCTGGCGACCATTCGGAGAGCAAGGACAATCTTCTTGGAAAAATTAAGGGGGAAATTGTCTACGCTGTGGAAATCTTGATTGGTATGCCCTTGTAATGTGGTGGCACCGGCAGAAATCTTAAATTCTGTGATGGAATGCACCTCATCGAGCCGCTCTCTAATATGGGAGATGTCTTCCGGAAGAATATCCTCTTGTCGATATCTTTGCCCGGGTGTGCTGCTTCTCAGTATGAAGTGAAAATTACCGTAAATTCATGTAGCTCAAGATTTTTAGGATTATTAATTCTTTTTGGTATAATTAAATAGGCTTCTTTAATGGAGGCTTTTTTTTTACTTTATTTCTCTGTGGAGTATTTGGTTTTTGCAGAATTTTTTAGATAAAATAATAATAATAATAATAATAATAATAATAATAATAACACAGAATTTTAATTAAAATAACAGAACAACAAAAAATCATATGTTCAGTCAATCTCTATGGTCACCATAACTTATAACAATTGAAAAAATATTTCAAATATTCCATCTCTGTGACTTGTGTAGATACAAATTCCTCACCTCAAATCTTCACCAATACTGTCACCACCCCATTCAGCACTGAAATGATGAAACAGGAAATGCCTATCTTAATCAATCAGTGCTGTGACATTTCCACAGAAATTCACCTATTGAACGAAGGTAAAAGGGGCTTCTTTTCTGACAAAGGAAATAGTTTTACACAACGCAAATATTGCCGATTAAAATAAACGTTTCTTTAGATACCATAAAGTGAAAATCTATTTGTTGAACCAAAGAAAAAATTAGTAAATTAAACAGAATTTTAAAAGGGGGAAATGATGAAAGGAAGCACTGGATACATAGTGACTTAGTGGGTTTACCGTATGGCAATTGTAAAAATACTTACAGTCGACTATGAGACATATCTGGTCTGGGCATTACTAAATCCTGTTGATGAGTTGCCACATCTGAAAAGTTAAAAAAAAACATATTGGAGGGCACTTTACTTCAAATGACGGAGTTTAGACAATGAGATGCAGGAATCGCACTACATTGCCAATAATGTGAGTGTTACGTAATGCATTTGACGTGAGGCTTTGTTAAACGTGATCGATCAAATACCGACTGCAGACTGTATTACCATGGAATAATGGCTGAAAAGTGTTAAGAAGTTTATTTAAATCAAGTTTTTCTTGACAAAAATATTTGCCTTATTTAACTGCCTAATAATGATGACAGTAACCTCACAAGGAATGCGTTTTAACACTTTTTAAAAGATGCAATTTTCAGTCTGTCTTTTATAACAGAAACCTGCAACAATTGATTCATTTCAACATACGCGAGGTGCTATCAGAGCTTGATTTATTTCAAGTGTACACTTACATGTAGATGTGCACGTAGGTTGCAGACAGTAAAAAGTTATTTTTGTAATGGGTTGTGATGTGCTTTAAAGAAGCATGTATATAATATAAGATTATCATGCTGGTCGGCTTTTGGAGATTATTTTGGATCTAAACCACTACCTACTTACCTATCAGGTTGATGACAGACTGATTTTCAATGCCCAGCTGCACCAGGCACTTCCGTTCTTCTGCGAGAACACGCTCAGTGCCGCTCACACAAAAACCATCCACCTGTTGGCTGGCTAGCTCGCCATCGGTCTCCTTGGGATCTTCAACGACTTTCTTAAGGACATGATACAGCGTGGCGCATGTTTCCGTCTCCACCTCTCTAGTCCATGTCTTGTTCGGACTGCTCCTGGTAATGTTCAAGGTTACCTGTATGGGTTGGGATATAATTACATCGATGACCGGGCACCTTGCGGTCAAGAATTTGAGAGGTAACTGTTCCCTGCCACGCACGGTCGCGTCATCAATCAGCTGAAAATGAAAAGATGAAAAAGACTAAGAAAAGACACCAGCACGGTAGCAAATTTTATCTCGAGCCTTGTAAAATTGAGTGCTTCAAATAGATTTGCACTACTTTCTCTTGTTTAATAATACGTTTATTTTCTTTTTTCATTTCGAGCATTATATATGCTATACTGATAACCTACGGAGTTATAAAAGCTCACAACATCCTCCTCATCTATAAGCAGAAGGCAGACTTGTGTTTGATCTTTCCCAGAAGTCTCCTGAAATACGATAAAGAAAAATTTGTCAAACATGCAATAGCTTAGACGAAACAAGACAGCAAAGCTGTGAAATGCAGAGACACACAACATGAAAATAACAATGGCAGTGCAAAAAACGGAGTTTTGGTCAAATTTGACCTGAAATTACTTAATGCCTTACACCATAATCTCCACCAATTTTAATTACGTACTATAGTTAATGTGGACATTCAGAACATGTACATAGCAAAGAGTTTCAATCCGATGGGACCTTAAAGTCACACCTTGAAATTGCAAATATGTTTAAGAAATCACAAAGACGCATAACTTAAAAAAGAGAAACCAAGCTTTATTTTATTCTTAATGTTTTTATAAATTTGAGAATAAATGTAATACGTTGTGTTTACGATAATTGGGACATTTTCATTTCTGATTCACTATAACACAACGGTTAACAGGGCAATTGAGACCCGTTTTTAATTTACGGCTACCAGTAATGTGGTCATTTAGAAGTAACGAGCACAGGGCTTGTTCAATGTCATGCCTTAAGTAATAGAATCTATTCTGGCTGGTTTTCGACGGTGATGGCGACGACAGACACAGGTGATGGTTATATATACAGACACACCGTGCCTGTGCACTACGGTAATGTACCGTGAATTTTGAACGGCTCGTAATAACTACAAACGAGCTACCGTATAATGTGTTATAGTTACATGAATCTATTTATCAATATCTATTGCTATACAATAAAACAAATATAGGATATTTTGCGTGACTGACACACATTTTAAAACATGTAATAGACGACCCCGTTAGTACAAAGCATCTTATTTTCAAAAGAAAAAAAAATAATAAAATAATAATAATAAAATAAAATAAAGAACTTATAAGTTATATACCTTTCCCTTGGTTTTTATCAGGTTCTGAACTGACTTTTCAACTTCAAGCAAGGTGGTTTCATCACATAACACGTGGATGCTGCCAAGCTTTTCCATTGTCTTGTGAGTAAGAACTGGAACTTCCATTTTTCTAGGTATTAATATTAGGCTCCTACTAAGGCCAAGATCCCTGAAAATAAAAGCATGAGTAGTGTTTACCATTCATGACAGATCCACTGTTCATGTCAGGCAAGGACTGCGTGCGTCCTATTGACTGAACCAGTTACCATATGCTAATTTTGATTTACTATTATAGAAACTTCACTGAAAGCTTAACTTACTATGTAATTGAAGGTTAATGAATACCTGAGATGTCGGTTGCTTTGTAGCTTCTCCCCTCTGTCACGTATTAAAATGAATGAGGTATCCAGCTTGCAGGAGCTATGGGTTTTAAAGTCTACCATCACTTGTTCTCTCAGGTCCGCGACGGTCTTATAAGCCTCGATATTCACTTGGAGGACCAAAGAACACCCTGGCATTCGAAAATGAACATCGAACGTGAACATTGTTGGTTTTACGATGACTTCTGACCCATCTGAAAATCCCTCGAACGCGATGTAAATGGTTTCGTATAATTCGTCGAAGGAATACTTGCTCTCACACACCCCTCTCTCTTTGTGCTGGTGTACCAAGGCAACGCCGTCCTCCTCCATCAGGCGCCGTGACACCAGGTCATTCTTCAGGTCAGAGAGAGTAATGGATGACTTCACGACCACTGTGTCTTGCCGACCATCAAACGCGGTCACTCTGAGTGACATGTCCTTCTCAATCACCACGCGTGCTCTGTAAGCTAAATTTTCTCGATATGACGAGTCACGTCGAGTCAGAATCTTAATCGCCGGGGAGCTGTCTGGACCTAGATTCAGTGCCTTTTGAACCTCACTCTTGAGATCTTGGCTTTTGAAGATGACCAACGTGACCAGTTTGGGAGGATCAGACGCTTCAATCAACCCTTTCAACAAAAGTGCCGTAAAGCTCCTTTTCAAGTTTGAACGGGATTGCTCCCTGGTGACTCTTACGTCCTCGGGACTGGGAGCGCCGTGCCGCGAGACGACCTCTGCAGTAACATCTGAGGAATAGCCACAGGTGAACATCTCGGTGGTGACGTTCTCTGCGTCGACAGGATTAATTACGCTAACCTCATTAGCGATTTCTCTCACCAGGACAACTTCGCAAGACGACTCTATCCAATCCCTGTATAGGTAAATATATAAAAAGCGCTACAAATTCATAACCACCTAATCCACTTGAAAGAGAGAAATAAATAACTGATCTGTTTATTTAAATCCTCGATCATTTTAATTGGACACTTAAGGTGTTTCCTTTTCGTCGTGGTTTCCAAATTTAATCATACAGCCTTGCCTACTAATTAAAAAGCGTGCTTTTTGAAAACAAAACGCTGGTCCCCTACCTGTAGATGGAAGAAATGGCCCTCATTTGAAAATGATAATGAGTGACAAACTGGTCTGCGAAGTTGACTACGTAGGCTTCGATATCTCTCTCAGCAGATGGCACGGAGCCAGCGACTTGTTTCACCAGATCCAACAATGTTTGTTCTGGTCCCAGGTCGACAATGAGGGGTTCAGACAACACTCCTGCATAATTCTGGTGGCAGACCTTAAACTGGAGATGGGAGGAGAGTAAACTATATAAGGCATATGGAACAACATAGTGTCTGACATACAAAAACGTTAATAAGTACAATCAGGGCAATACACAACATTTAGGCCTGCAGGCAACTGGATGTAACTTATTAGTACATTTACATATAAACTTGTTCTGCAAAGCTCACAAAAATATCTAAAGTAAAACCCAACACTTATTTCCAGCCTGAAACAAGTTCTGTTTAACAATAGATGATGGGCAGTAAGGATGAAAGAAGGAAAATCAAAGGCAGTCGTTGGTTACCCACCGTATACACCAACTCTGGCGTGAAGGTGCATTCCAACAACCCATTCTCTCTTTTCTTCTTCTCGATCCCAGAATCTTCTATCTTGGACCCTTTGGAAGTGGAATAGAACATAAACCGACGGGCCAGAGTCACCGGTCTCTCAATGGAATATTCCTCCTCGCCATTCAAAGCAAACATACCTGCAGTATAAATAAAATCTTTCTGAAAGTAGTTTTGTGACACTCTGTGATATTTTAATAACAAAATAAATAGCTTTTTAGTATGATAAGAACGTATGTTACAATAAGATATACAAGGGTACTGGTGCGTTCAGCAAGGTCAGTATTACCTCAATCAATCAAATGAACAAAATAAATAAGATATACTATTTAAACGGGCATTTTGGAAAATAAATAGTTTTAACTTAAAAGCTATTTGTCCCTGTCAGTGTTTCATACCTATTAATACATCATCTATCTTGACTTCAGCACGGCATCTGTGTTTTGTTCCATTTCGTAGCTGTAGACAGTAATTATACCCACTCCCCAGTTCGACGTATTCTCCTTCTGCTGTCTTAAAATGGCGTCCGCCTTCCACTTTGACTCGATAGCCATCAATTTCGAGGAAGTTTTTGGATGCAGGTTTGTACTTTGAAGGAGCTAGGTCGAAAAGTATCAAATACATCAGAAACATATATCAATTTGTTAGGATTATGAAAGAGCAATAGAAATTTGATTAAAGCGGTTTATAAAAAAGCTAGAAAATCTTCCCAACGTGTTTCTGTTACGCACAAGTACACATATTAACTCTTACCCAATCCTTGAGCGAGCTCTTGTATATTGTCTTTGATAGTTATCAATTCTTCCACCTGCTCTTGCTGACGGTTGGCCTAAATATACAAATATATATCCACAAAAATATTGTGATACGATCTAGTGCCAGTATCATAGGAACCTTTGTAACTATTTACTCATATAACAACCAAGATGCAAACTGCCAGCAGATGAGGATATTCTGTTTTTTACTTCCGTCTGGTACAACTATATGCACTATACTAATGTATGCATAAATCATAGCGCCCTATATGTCAAAGAAAAAAAAAATATCAAGTTGTTTTAAGTGACCAAGCTATGTATTACATATTGGAGTTACCGGTAGAAGACGTAGAAGCATTCTCACTTACAATTTGATCCAGTGTCACCTTCATCTCCAGCATGCTGCTAGCCTTCTGGTCCAACTTCTGCAGCAGCTCACTCTGGTGGACACTTTCAGCAAACATGGCTTCAGTCAGCTGCTTTACTATCTCCTCCTTCAGCTGGTCGAGGTTTTCAACGCGGGCGGTGGCTTTGAGAATCTTGGCAATGGCATTTTGGTCGGGGAGGAGGCACTGTATGATATACAATTCTGCCACCTCCAAAACCTAAAATTGAGTTGTGTGGAATGATTAAATAGTGGAATCTTATTGAAAAATAAAGATGGATGACAAAATTTGTGACATGTAATAAATTATTTGGGGTGCAAACTATCATGGCCAAGGCACGAATAGTTATTTTGTTGTCTGCACAGCGATGTGGATTTATAACAAGGTCAAATTCAATACAATGACTTAGAAGTTAGAAGAGGGCACATATACTCGTTATTAAGTTTGAGGAAAAACATACATTTATTGTATTACTCACTATAATATAGTTAATTGTGAGTGTACCACAGGTGTTTATTGTGTTGTAAACTCTATTACCTCCACAAGCTGCTCCAACAGGAAAGACTGTTCTTCGTTTTGCGCCACCAGAGAACCACCGACAATCACCTCCACATTTCTGATCACTTTCAGTAAGTCCATAGCCTCGGCTTGCAGCGTGGCGTTGGCTTTGAAGATTCCGTATACGCTGCTGATAATCCCCAGGGCAGTCTTGATATAGGGGAGCTCGTCGCCCAATCCGATCGCACCCTCTAAAATATGTTCGCCCACGTTGGTGAGACCAAATTCGTCTGCTCGCTTGAGTGCTTCGGAAAACTTATCGACTACAACCACCACCTTGAAAAAATACTTTCTTCATTAAAAGACAAATTGAAGATTTGGCATTCATGTTACTTACGAAAAGCGTCATTGAAAAGTTTATTTAATCTAATATATTAGGTTTACAAATCCGCCCTGATTTGACAAACATTCTGTTTTTACATAACTGAAGGTTGGCGGGGAAGTTTGATTCTGAATTTTAATCTTAAGATCACTGATTGAAACAATTGGGTTACACAAACTATACCTTTCTTACTTCACTTTTTAAATGCTTACTTTTTCCTGGTTTGAAACTTCGTCGCTTGGTCTGTCCACAATATCTATGCCGGTGCCTCTGCTGAACAGTTTCATCATCCCCGCCTGGCGCTTCAGTCGGCGGAACACCAGAGCAAGGACAGCAGCGTCTTTGGCAGATTTCCACAAGGCGACGAAGTCCTTCGTTTTCTTTTTCACGAGGCAACTTTTCATGCATTTGGTAGTCTGTCCAACCTTTTTGAAATATTCAGGGTCTCTATCTTGTTGGCTGTAATACATGTTGAGCAGGTTTTCGACAACTTTCAGTTCCCCTCCCAGTATAAGCGCCATTTCAGAGAGCTCTGGAGTCAAGTTTTCTGTAGCCACGGCGTTGTACATTTTGAAAATTTGTTTGACATGCTTGAAAGGTCTTTTCAGATCACAATTATCCTCGTTTTCAATAACATCTTCTGTTTCGGGCTTTGGCTTTAGATCCCCAATGTCTGGAATGGTTGATGCCATCGTTGGTGTTGCTGGTGTTAAGATGGAGTACAGTTTCTGTGAGACAGGGCTTACAACGTAAAGGTCCTGAAAAAGAAATAAAAAGGTAAATCGTGCCACATGAAAAGAGAGAGAGAGAGAGAGAGAGAGAGAGAGAGAGAGAGACAGAAAGAACAAACACTTCACACTGTTTTATTTTTGCACAGAGAGTAAATAGGCGACAAAAAAAGTGCTGTATATTTATTCATTTTTTAAAAACGCGAGGGATGTATCGTTTCACTCATTCACCACACCGTTGAAGTAAAGTTACCGTTACCAATTCAATCAATAAAACTAAATACCAGTTTTATTATTGTCGAATATGCTAAATAAACGAAGAAATATAAAATATGTTATATACACGGCCCGTTGTCACCTAGTGCCCACCAAGCATCGTTAGATGCTATTCTAAATTTTGTTCTTAGTCAACATTGAGATCTATCTGCAGCGAGTGTGATTAGCGTAGAAAGAGATACATGTAATTAGGCGACAAGCCAAGTAGGCGGTAAAGCCCGTCATTTCAGTAGCTTAAGTTCACCAGCAGGTCAAAGATATCAGGTGTCAACCCGTGCAATGACCCGAGGTTGGATATAATCATACATGGAAGTCAAAATTGACACTTTGAAAATAAAATTCTTATCTGCAGGAAGTTGCAAACACACCCTCAGTGACCATCCATTACTCGGGTATTACATAATAACCCTAAGATACCTGGGTCCTAGGTTGTCCTTAACTCCATTTGTCTGTTCGTCACCAGTCTAACTCAAAGTTTTTTTTTTTTTTTTTTTTTTTTTTTTTTTTTTTTTTTTTGGGGGGGGGGGGATTTTGATGAAATTTCCAGGATAAGTCAGAAATGGTCCAACTTAGGAGTGATAAGATTTTGGTGATGATCCAACATTTAATAAACGGTTAATCATTAGTTAATTATTTGTCTTGGTGGGAGTTAGTGCTCTCAGAACTTTTCTAGTTATAATTATTTTGAATTGGCCCCCATTTCATCACAATATTCCTATATTACTCAAGAAAATGTAAACTTGTTTCCTTAGTTTCATATGCATATTCTTCTTAAAAAAAGTCAGCCAAGCTTTCGAAATATTCACTAGTCATGTTCACAAAATTCTTTACTGGGTGCTACCCCATGAGGACACTGACGGGAAAGCCGAAAGTCTGAGTTATTCCTTTCCTGTCATGAAATTCCAGAACGTTGTCCCAATCACCTGGCAAGCTACACCGAGTCTGTCTGTTAAGCCTGTATAGGACCATCTTACCACTTATCGACTAGAAAATAAGCAAGACCAGTGGCCACGCACCGCCATCATTCTGTGTTACCAATCGATATCGTGACCAGTAAGATAGAAAGCACACAGTGCTAAATTATTTCATTGGCAGGATTGTCGATATCGTATAATATTCATTTCCAAGAACTTATGGCCATGAATGTGCGTTCCTTACTGGCGAGATAGATAGGCTGGAATCAATAGCAGACGGTAAGATGTGCACTTTATGTATTGCAGCGGAGCAATGGAGAAAATAGTTAAATAGTTTTTTAATCCGTCACCTTCAATAGAAATGTTGGAGCATGTGCAAAAATAAAAAAGGCAACACATGACGTCATGTGCTACTACAATGTATAGGCTAGTTTTAAATACGCCATGTAACTTCTAACCTTATGGACACCATTTAACTTTCGAAAACTCGTTAAAAAATCGCTGCATGCCATCGTTCACATGATAACGTAACTTAATTGCTGCTGATTAAGGACAATATTAGTTGTCCCCAAATGATATCTACGTGGTTTCCTAGCACCCTGTTTGCTACAGGCTCGTTCTACGACTGTTGTATAGCTCTGCCAGACCTGAGGATTTTTCTTCTCTCTACCAGAGGCTAACAGAGTGATGACGTCAAATCTATGGACAAATTTTTGCTGGGCTGTACAGAAAAGTGCGTATAAGTAGCTATAGATGTATCTGTAAATATTAAGTGAAAAATCAATCTGAGGTCCTGGTAGAGGACAGGGGCGGATCCCGAGATTTTTTTCTGACAGTCTTCAAAATTATCTTTCTTGATCCATCCTACATTTGACCGTCTTCTGACAAAAAAAAATTATATGCCCGTCAATGTAAACTTAAAAAATATGACCGTCTTTCAGAAGACCCAGAGAGGGCTTCTGTCCGCCCCTGGAGGGTACATGTATATATTTCCGGATGATTATATTTCCCCGCGTTTCGAACGGTATAGCGGGAAAATGTATGGATGACACGGGTCAGTGAAAATGGGGACAAATGCTCAATATCTGTGCAATCATTTGATTGGTCAATCATTGGTTATGCTTAGTAGCTTTGAGGGGGTGGGTCACTTTCTTGATGGCGACCAAACTAAACTAGTAGTATTGACATTGAATATGTTGATTATAACATTTGTTAAAAACAATGGGTACACAGAATTTCTAGAGTGGATTTTTACGGTCTAAAATGTTTTTATTCTTAGCTTTTCTCCTAGGATGTCTTGAGTTCAAAGAAAAGTTGTTATAAAGGGGGAACGTTAAGCTCGAAACAAAGAGAAACAAATATTAGTATATATTACAGTGAATGGAAGAATCATGAAAATATTGATAATTTTACCGAACAGTAATTCATATTGGTAGATTTGTAAAGCTATGTCTGTGTCATCCAAACAATCAGATTTACAAATGTACTTTTTTCTTTTTATGATAAATAATAATTAGGTTCCAGCGTCTTGGTCGGGCCCCGCAAATGTTATATGTGCGCTATTTGGTATGTTTTGATTAAGTGGAGTTAACACAACCGGTTTTTACTGCACTGTCCTGACCTATGTATGTGTGATTATATGTATTTCCCTTTGAAAGGCTGCTTCAAATGTGAGTGATATGGATGTGCGTTTTAGGGGTGGGGAGGGGGGCATCCTTTGCATATTTCATGTTATGTGCAAGGCAGGGTACGGTTTATTGAACCCCTCCCCCATTTAAGCGGTCGGTACAATGGACTGGTTACCGGTTATCTTGGCAGACGCGCACGTAAATAAAAGTATCAGTTCATTATTGTGCATTAAATAAAAGTCACCTAAAAGTACAAAGTGGGTCAAGGCTTATATCCGGGTCAGTCGAATGTTTTTATTGTTTTTGATGAGCTGCGTTGTCTACTACAGCAGTAGAGATCCTGGACGAATTAATTTTGCTTGTCCACACTGAGAGGGACCTGTTCCCTCGGATGGTATTTTAGCTGTCATTAGACCACCACGTTGCCTTTGTTTTCGATCTTACTTAAGTATCTAGCATGTGAGGTCGAAAACTGAGGCAATCCCGGAGCAACAGTGGTAGACTACCAACCACCGACTAGTGATATGGATCGAGCATTTGTGACAAATACTAGTAGACCACTGAAGCGGCAAATTGAAGATATATATTTGCAAATATACACTACACTACATATTGCCCTCGACCTACACTTAAATATATAGCCCATTATACATTATATATGAATGCATATAAGCGCACATAGTGCACTGGTATAGTGTCAATACTGGACAATTTCTCTACTTGAAATAGGCAACGCTGACAGAAATGAAGTCGAGTGTTTGAAAGGAAGATACATAAATACGTTACCTCACTTCCTCAGCTTTATTTTGAATCTTCAGAACAGTCTCATCCGTGTTACAGCCTGATGTCAGTGGTTGTTGAATGGCGAACTTGTTTAAATGCGCCAGAGAATCGAAATGGCACTTTAGTATTGGTACGCCGCTAATATCATTTCTCACACGGACGAGTCTAACTTCGTGGACCTGTCTCCCCTTGTTATGTCCCTCTGTGTGCGGATTGTACAATGTATAGGGACGTGTTTATCCAAGTGAAAATTGACGTCCTAAAAGCAAGGGGAAGTCGGATACATATAGGAGTGACTTAATCACCGAGTGCCCTGAATAATGTAACTGCAAGATGAATAATCCGAATAATGCGAGCAATGTCATTTTCTATAGTATTCTTTTTGGAAGGAAGGATTAATCCAGATTTTGCTTGCATTTTCATTTTGGATTATCTATACAAAATTCTTTACCACAACTTAAGAGTTATATGAACTTGGCGCGCGCCTCATAAAATTTTTGCTATAAGATAATTTTCTCATTGTTTGGGCGGAAACCATGGATCTAGAACCCCAAATATTATCTAAGATTGTAGGCACCAAGTTGTTTCATTTCCCTTATTTTTAACGTCTTTTACTTGCTGACATTTCTTAACGAAGTAATCAAATAATTAACGGTCGACGTTCTAGTCTGCGCTCATTTCTCGATAAAATCAACCGCCAGAAGGTAAATTTGACACGAGAGATATTATCAAAGGGTTTGCCATTCCCGTGATACTGTAGCGTCCGAGTACAAGAATGAGTTTCCGCTTGTTATATAACTTGCATTCGGACGTCAATCAGTTATGTACGCGTAAGTATTACCAGTGAAAATCTTCACACTGCTGAGAGGGTCCCAATTGGGGGATAGGGGGACCAGTATTGATCACACTTCACGGGAAATAAAGTCATCAAATCACATATTATTGTAAATAAAACTTTTTTCGTAACTCATAGAAAATGCAAGTCCGGCGAGTTGTAAATCACATATTTATCGAGTAGGGGCCTACAATAATTTCGTTTCACGAAGGGCAAATAATAAAAAAGCTGCATTCACATGCCATGGACGTGAGCTGCTTCACGGATCATTAAAGGACATCCGACATACCGTCAGAATGGCCTGAACGGAACCAGTCCACCCCCTCCCCCCTCCAGGCTGTGCGTCTCTCGTACAACCCTGGTCACTTTCATACAGAGGTGAGACGCCTCTTTCTACACCACGCTGAGGTGAGACGCCTCACGCAGTACGCTGTACACGGCTACGCACACTCACTCCATCAGATATAACTATAAACTGATATATCAAATCACTCCTTTACACAAGCGAAACGGAGGAAAATCCAAGGGAATTAGAGCATTAGCTCTCAATCCCGAGCGTCCCACAAACAATCTCTAAGCTTTTAACTAGGGGCGCTGTCAAAACACACGTCCCAAGGGGCCCAGCCTTGGATCGTGTTATTTTGATTAGAGGTAGTTAAACCAAGGCATGAGCCGACCACCCCCAAACATCTCTCACGGTGTAACCATAGATAAGAAGGTCATGAAATTGTCGGCAATGTTGTAGAATTATAAAAAGAGAGCAATGTTGGCGTTTTTTGCATTATTTTCAGACTCAAAAGTTTCAATAACAAACGATAAGGTGTTCAAATCCATTAATAGAAACATGTACTGCCTCCAACGCGTTTTTCTCATTTACAACAGCATACTATTATAGCATATATACTTTAATAATATTTTGTTCGGAATATATTTACGATTTTATTGCTATATATCCAAGGCAACAGCAAAGTTAACGTATTTTAACGTTCTTATTTCTAAATCAAAATGGAATAATGTAGCTTATGAAATTCTCCGTCTCTGAAATGCTCCTTTTGTGTTTATTTATGTCATCATTCCATTATGACTGCAGCTGAGATCTCATTTGCCCAATTATACCATCCACGTATTGTTGGCCAGTGACGCAACGGAGCTTTACTCGGGCGTAGTTACGACGATCAGTTTTTGTCTTGGTGCAACGGGCGTAAGCAGGGGGAGTAAGCCTGGCGAACGGACGCCAGGCGTTGCGGTTTACGACAGACGTAGTGTAAATTTACGCCCTGTTGGTGCAACCGGGCCCAGTACACCAAAGGCAACAGCCAGCCACCCTAAGTTGGCGATCAGGAGAAATGCATCTTCCTCCTGTGGTAGGTAGTATATGAAGATGTACAGTATGAGGCAACACAAAGCTATGTTTACTATCATCCATGCCAAGGTAAGCGGTAAAAAATAGGCCTACGGTCTGCAGTGTCCATGAGTCGGCAGATTTGCTGGTGCCTTTTTCTGTACCATTTTAAGTCACAAGGACTGGAGCCTGTAGTGTCATTATAGTTTTTTATCGCCAACTTAAGATTTATGTTGAACTCTAGAAAAGCTTTATACATGACTTCAGCAATCGCAAAAAACGCAACGACCGGCAGAATCCAACAGCTTAACATGATAAATTCAAAAGCAATCGAAAATGACTTAATTATGTTCATTTCTATCGTTTGATTGTTATTTACGAAAAAAAGATGAAATGGAGCGATCTGAATTTCTAAACTATTCACAGAGCCACAAATACTATCATACTGTACATCTTGTACGCAAAATTAAAGGGATAATAACTCTTCGTATGAGGTCTATATTTCACAATAAAAACATTTTGAATAACTCATAGAAATACAACATATTCTGTTTTACGACAAAAACATGAGTAATAGCTATTATTCTGATATCTGACCTTGTCTTAAGACCACGTGACCTCCATTGATGGCTATATTCTGTTATAATCTCTTTAGAGATTTTACCAAAAAAACAAACTTTTTAGAAAAAAAAAACAGGGACTATCTTTGAATGTAGAAATGGATTCATTAACCATTGGTAAGTATGGGAAAATTGTTGTTTACTCCAGGAAAATTTATTTTTTTGGCCAAAACGAAGAGTTATTATCCCTTTAACCAAGACTATTACCCAGCTCACAGTGCGAGGGCAGAATACACAATGCATGTTGTGATGTAAAACTTCCCATTCTGCAAAAAAATTCTGCAAGCGGTTCTTACGGCATGCCATATACCAAACCAACACACCAGTTGCTGTTCCACGTCATGTAAGCGACTTTTACAAATAGATGGTAGCCCATAGACGGTACGGAAAGCATGGTGAATTGTAAAAGGTAGTTTGTCCATATTGCAACTAGCACTACAGTGCTGTACACTCTCAGAGTTTTATTCTACCATATGATTGTTCTACGTCGACTGCGGCGTTGGCGCTTGCTCCACTCCATGAAAAATTGGACACGCTATTCACCGCTTGATTCTCGTGGTAGAGCCCCACTAATTTCAGAGATATGATAAGCGGGCGAAAAGGTTTTTGAAGCGGGTTTTTCAAAGCCACGTGCACGTTTTCAGGAACGTTTCGTCCCGTCTCTGAGGATCCGACTTTGCCTTGTTGCAGCTGAGGTTCCATTCTAATACCAACTTTGTTGATCTCTAGCATTGATATTTTCCTTCTCTGTCGACACTTATCATGCATGTGAATGCAATCCAATCCGTTTTGTTCATTGTTGGCATTCAATACATCACGTGATGTAATCGTACTCATTTTAGTACGTTAAGGTTGGTTCTCTCTCTTTGTTGTTGTGTCCTTATAGGTCACAATTATTCCAATCATCTGTTATGTTAAGGGGAGAGAACAATGTTTGGTCAATATGCAATCATACTAAGTCGTACTAGTATGTTGGCTCGATCTTGGATAACGTTTGTACTTTGATACACCCGTTTCACATGGATTCGTGGTAAGGCAAAAAAAAAAAAAAAAAACTCCACAGGAAATGAATTAACATCATCATTTCGTACTATTGATTTTCTTGTATTTTACCAATGAAGACCACTTACCGGATGCCTGTCAGAGGAAACACGACGGCAGCGATGACACCAGATACAGATACATGTATGTCAACATAACGATTTCATGCGGCTCCAAACTATAACGGTGCCTTTAAGCTTCATATGGACATTTAGGTGTGGGTCTTTCTTTTATGAAGCCAAATATACCACGAATTGGCTATTCAGAACTGTTTCATCTTATTCCGAAGCCTGATTAACGAAATTCCCGTTTCATGAACAATTTAGCCTTTTCAATTTAGATAATTACAAGGGCGACCGCTTTTCACTTATTATAGTGGTACAAATTAAACTGGTTTCAGTGCTGTAGATAAAGCATGTGAATGTAGCACATCATCTCAGGAAGAACAAAATTACCCGATGAACGGACAGCTCGAACAACGACACACATTACCCAATGTTTGGAAGTGTAGGGGACCGGCAACAAGCCAATGAGACTTTATGAAATTCGTGAATTTGCACAAAGGACACCGATGAAGTACTTCTGAGGAATTATGCAAGTCATGTACACCACAATGCACTGCCCACTGGCTGTAAAATGTTTAGACGCTACCACAAGAAATAAATGGCATTCAATACATCACGTGATGTAATCGTACTCATTTCAGTACGTTAAGGTTGGTTCTCTCTCTTTGTTGTTGTGTCCTTATAGGTCCTTACATGCTTTGCAAGGATCCTGTGTTCGTAGCGCTTTTTTTTTTCTTACGATCGAATAGCTTCAATAATACTGGACTCTTTCTAGCTATTTTATTTTCTAATTATTCTTTTTGTGGCGTCAATATAAGCATAACAGAAACAAGATTGTTCAGGAAGAAAATCAATTTTGTGAAGTATACTAGATTAAGATATTGGACATCCTCAAACTATTGGCATTAACGTTCTACAACATTGAAGACTGCACCATAACTACGACCATTTCTTCTACTCTATTTTGTAAGAGAAGGAAGAAACAATGGACGATATTATCAGATAAAGATAATCTATACCAACAAAACATGTTTTCGTATAGTTCCCCGTGTGAATTGTATAAAATGGTATACATTATAATAATGATAATGATATAACCTAATAATGGTACTTTAGTTGTCCTGACTAAATACAGTCAATTCGTTGCTATTGTGATATATAATATTTGTTCAAAGGTCTACATTGCTACAATGTATACAGTCCAGTTAAAAAGTACCAGTAACCAATTCCATCTTTCTCTCAACTTGCTGTCGTAACTAAGTAAGTGGAAGAAACGGAACACACAAGGAAAAAACCATGGACGATATTATCAGATAAAGATAATCTATACCAACAAAACATGTTTTCGTATAGTTCCCCGTGTGAATTGTATAAAACGGTATACATAATAATAATAATAATAATAATAATAATAATAAAGCCTAATAATAATACTTAAGTTGTCCTGAATAAATACAGTCAATACATTGCTAGTGGTAATATATTATATTTGTTCAAAAGTCTACATTGCTACAATGTATACAGTCCAGTTAAAAAGTACTAGTAACCGATTCCATCTTTCTCTCAACTTGCTGTCGTGCTGCCGATTTTGTCAAGTAACAGGAAGAAACGGAACACGCTGGAAATAATTTTAACTGTTGACTTATCATCATTATGTATCATTAAATAGAAAATTATATTAAGTATCATCAATAAGAAAATATCCGAGTATTACCAACTTTAACTACATGCCAACAATGCATTATGTGGTCGAGGCAGTGACATATTAACTAACTGAATCCTTCTATTCCGAGGTCTATTCCTCTTTGTGCTTTTTTTTACATAGACAGTAATACTAAGTTAACGCAATCATCGAAGCACTGTTTCGCTCGCGCGCGCGCGCGCCTCTGTGTGACCACTAAATTCGGATTACAAAATACCCGGTTGTGACTGACGGAGTAAAATCTGAATCTGACTGTCCGTGTCAAAAGCATTGTAAACTGATTGGCAATCTGAATGTCAACTTTGCCCTTTTTAGATTCAGGTCTTTACTAATCATCGTCTTCATCGTCATCATCAGGCACAGGAGGCGGGGCGTAGCTCTGCGCAGTGCTGCCATCTACCGGTCGCACCATGGCGCTGCTGCAATATCTGACTGTGTGTAAAGGAACACACTCCTCTTCCATCGGGAGAGGGTGTTGATCCCCTTTTCTGTGAGAAAAAGAAATGATACGGTCACGATGTAACATAAGCTCTACAGCAATCACGACAAGATACAGCAATCAATCCTCTACACGCCATATATTAGTAGAGTCTTACTGTAGCGCTTTACATATTGCAATCTGTGTATCTAAACATTTGCGGTTTTAAGTTGATTGCTTCATTACTGCACATTCAATTCCACGAAAGAAAATCTTCACATACATGTTATAGACTCTTGTATGTCTGTATAGTTCTGAATTTTAAAATACACTTATGCAATTTTTACAATATTCTCATGTGTGTTACCTGGCGACCATTCGGAGAGCAAGGACAATCTTCTTAGAGAAATTAAGGGGGAAATTGTCTACGCTCTGGAAATCTTGATTGGTATGCCCTTGTAATGTGGTGGCACCGGCAGAAATCTTAAATTCTGTGATGGAATGCACCTCATCGAACCGGTCGTCAATATTGGAGTTGTCTTCCTGAAGCATTTCATCCTGTGGAACACGTTGCCTGCTTTTGCGTTTTCTCGACCTGAAGTAAAAATTACCTTAAATTTCATGTAGCTCAAGATTTTTACGATTATTAATTCTTTTTGGTATAATTCATTAGGCTTCTTTAATGGATGCTTTTTAATAATAATAATAATAATAATAGTAATAATAATAATAATAGTAACACAGAATTAATAACGGAATAACAGAATATCACATGTTCAGTCAATCACTATGGTCGCGATAACTTATAACAATTGAAAAAGTATTTCAAATATTCCAATTCTGTGACTTGTGTAGATACAAATGCCTCACCTTAAATCTTCACCAATACTGTCATCACCCTGTTCATCACTGAAATGATGAAAAAGGAAACGCCTATCTAAATAAATCAGTGCTATGACATTTCCACAGAAATTCGCCTATTGAACGAAGGTAAAAGGGGCTTCTTTTCCGACAAAGGAAAAAGTTTTACACAACGCAAATGTTGCCCATTAAAATGAACGTTACTTAAGATACCAAAAAGTGCAAATTTATTTGTTGAACCAAGGAAACAATTAGTGCATAAAACAGAATTTTAAAAGGGGGAAAAGATGAAAGGGAGCACTGAATACATAGGGACTTAGTGGGTTTATCGTATGGCAATTGTAAATATACTTACAGTCGACTTTGAGACACATCTGGTCTGGGCATTAATAAATCCTGCTGATGAGTTGCCACATCTGAAATGTAAAAAAAAAAAACATATTGGAGGGCACTCCATTTTAAATGACGGAGTTTAGACAATGAGATGCAGGAATCAGACTATATTGCCAATAATGTGAGTGTTACGTAATGCATTTGACGTGAGGCTTTGTTAAACGTGCTCGACCAAATACCGATTGCAGACTGTATTACCATGGAATAATGGCTGAAAAGTGTTAGTTAGTTAATTTTAATCAAGTTTTTCTTGAAAAAAATATTTGCCCTATTTAATTGCCTAATAATGATGACAGAAACCTCACAATGAATGCGTTATAACACTTTTTAAAAAATGTTCAGTCTGTCTCTTGTAACAGAAACCTGCAACAATCGATTCATTTCAACATACGCGAGACGCTATCAGAGCTTGATTTTTTCCAAGTGAACACTTACATGTAGATGTGCACGTAGGTTGCAGACAGTAAAAAGTTATTTTTGTAATGGGTCTTGCTGTGCTTTAAAAAAGCAAAAAAAAAAAAAAACTCCTTACTACTCAAAGTGTCTTTCTTCTTAAACAAACCTTTTAAAACGAATATTTTTCTTCGGTATAAGCTGAAAATAATATGAACATTCCTAACTTAAATTTGCCATATCTCGCACATTTTTTCCGGTTTCAAAGTATTCGTGTCATGCAAATGCATGTACATAACATGATCACGCTGGTCGGCTTTTGGAGAGTATTTTGCACCTAAACCACTATTTACTTACCTATCAGACTGATGACAGACTGATTCTCAATGCCCAGCTGCGCCAGGCACTTCCGTTCTTCTGCGATAACACGCTCAGTGCCGCTGACACAAAAACCCTCCACCTGTTGGCTGGCTAGCTCGCCATCGGTCTCATTGGGATCTTCAAAGACTTTCTTAAGGACATGATACAGCGTGGCGCATGTTTCCGTCTCCACGTCTCTAGTCCATGTCTTGTTCGGACTGCTCCTGGTAATGTTCAAGTTTACCTGTATGGGCTGGGATATAATTACATCGATGACCGGACACCTTGCGGTCAAGAATTTGAGAGGTAACTGGCCCCTGCCACGCACGGTCGCGTCATCAATCATCTGAAAATGAAAAGATGAAAAAGACTAAGAAAACACACCAGCACGGTAGCAAATTTTATCTCGAACCTTGTAAAATTGAGTGTTTCAAATAGATTTGCACTAGTTTATCTTGTTTAATAATACGTTTATTTTCTTTTTTTCATTTCGAGCATTATATATGCTATACTGGTAACCTACGGAGTTATAAAAGCTCACAACATCCTCCTCATCTTTAAGCAGAAGGCAGACTTGTGTTTGATCTTTCCCAGAAGAAGTCTCCTGAAATACGATAGACAAAAATTCGTCAAACATGCAATAGCTTAGACGAAATAAGTCAGCAAAGCTGTGAAATGCAGAGACACACAACATGAAAATAACGATGGCAGTGCACAAAATGGGGTTTTGGTCAAATTTGATCTGAAATTACTTAATGCCTTACACCATAATCTCCACCAATTTTTAATACGTACTATAGTTAATGTGGACATTCAGAACATGTACATAGCAAAGAGTTTCAAGCCCATGGGACCTTACAGTCACACATTGAAATTGCAAATATGTTTAAGAAATCACAAAGACGCATAACTTATAAAAGAAGCCAAGCTTTATTTTATTCTTTATGGTTTTTATAAATTTGAGAATAAATGTAATACGTTGTGTTTACGATGGTAATGCACAAAATTGGGACATTTTCAGTTCTGATTCACTATAAAACAACGGTTAACAGGGCAATTGCCACCCGTTTTTAATGATGTACTACCATTAAAGTGGCCATTTAGAAGTAACGAGCACAGGGCTTGTTCAAAGTCATGCCTTAAAATTGGCATTGTTGGAAAAAATTTTTAAACTTCATTACATCAAGAAATAGAATCTATTCTGGCTGGTTTTCGACGGTGATGGCGACGACAGACACAGGTGATGGTTATATATACAGACACGTCGTGCCTGTACATTACGGTAATGTACCGTGAATTTTGAACGTCTCGTAAACTGCAAACGAGCTACCGTATAATGTGTTATAGTTACATGTATCTATTTATCAATATCTATTGCTATACAATAAAACAAATATAGGATATTTTGCTTGAGTGACACACATACTAAAACATGTAATAGACGACCCCGTAAGTACAAAGCATTTTATTTTCAAAAAAAAAAAAAAAAAAAAAAGAAAAAAGAACTTAAATACCTTTCCCTTGGTTTTTATCAGGTTCTGAACTGACTTTACAACGTCAAACAAGGTGGTTTCATCACAAAACACGTGGATGCTGCCAAGCTTTTCCATTGTCTTGTGAGTAAGAACTGGAACTTCCATCTGTGTAGGTATTAATATTAGGTTTCTACTAAGGCCAAGATCCCTGAAAATAAAAGCATGAGTAGTGTTTACCATTCATGACAGATCCAATGTTCGTGTCAGGCAAGGACTGCGTGCGTCTTATTGACTTAAACCAGTTGCCATATGCTAATTTTGATTTACTATTATAAAAACTTCACTGAAAGCTTAACTTACTATGTAATTGAAGGTGAATGAATACCTGAGATGCCGGTTGCTTTGTAGCTTCTCCACTCTGTCACGTATCAAAATGAATGAGGTATCCAGGTTGCAGGAGCTATGGGTTTTAAAGTCTACCATCACTTGTTCTCTCAGGGCCGCGACGGTCTTATAAGCCTCGATATTCACTTGGAGGACCAAAGAACACCCTGGCATTCGAAACTGAACATCGAACGTGAACATTGTTGGTTTCACGGTGACTTCTGACCCATCTGAAAATCCCTCGAACGCGATGTAAATGGTTTCGTGTAATTCGTCGAAGGAATACTTGCTCTCACACACCCCTCTCTCTTTGTGCCGGTGTACCAAGACAACGCCGTCCTCCTCCATCAGGCGCCGTGCCACCAGATCATTCTTCAGGTCAGAGAGAGTAATGGATGATTTCACGACCATTGTGCCTTGCCGGCCATCAAACGCGGTCACTTTGAGAGACATGTCCTTCTCAATGACCACGCGTGCTGTGTAAGCGAAATTTCCTCGATATGACGAGTCACGCCGAGTCAGAATCTTAATCGCCGGGGAGCTGTCTGGACCTAGATTCAGTGCCTTTTGAACCTCACTCTTGAGATCTTGGCCTTTGAAGGTGACCAACGTGACCAGTTTAGGAGGATCAGACACTTCAATCAACCCTTTCAACAAAAGTGCCGTAAAACTCCTCTTCACGTTTGAGCGGGATTGCTCCCTGGTGACTCTCACGTCCTCTGGACTGGGAACGCCGTTCCTCGAGACGACCTCTGCAGTAACATCTGAGGAATAGCCACAGGTGAACGTCTCGGTGGTGACGTTCTCTGCGTCGACAGGATTAATTACGCTAACCTCATTAGCGATTTCTCTCACCAGGACAACATCGCAAGACGAGTCCATCCAATCCCTGTATAGGTAAATATATAAAAAGCGCTACAAATTCATAACCACTTAATCCACTTGAAAGAGAGAAATAAATGACTGATTCTGTTCACTTAATTCCTCGATCATTTTAATTGGACACTTATGGTGTTTTCTTTTCGTCGTGGTTTCAAAGTCTAATAATACAGACTTGTCTACCAATTAAAAAGCGTGCTTTTTGAAAACAAAACGCTGGTCCCCTACCTGTAGATGGAAGAAATGGCCTTCATTTGAAAATGATAATGAGTGACGAACTGGTCTGCGAAGTTGACTACGTAGGCTTCGATATCTCTCTCAGCAGATGGCACGGAGCCAGTGACTTGTTTCACCAGATCCAACAATGTTTGTTCTGGTCCCAGGTCGACAGTGAGGGGTTCAGACAACACTCCTGCATAATTCTGGTGGCAGACCTTAAACTGGAGATTGGAAGAGGGTAAACTATATAAGGCATATGGAACAACATAGTGTCTTAATACAAAAACTTGAATTAGTACAATCATGCCAATACACGACATTTAGGCCTGCAGGCAACTAGATGTAACTAATTTGTTCTGCTTTCCATTCTGAAACAAGTTCTGTTTAACAATAGATGATGGGCAGTAAGGATGAAAGAAGGAAAATTAAAGGCAATCGTTGGCTACCCACCGTATACACCAACTCTGGCGTGAAGGTGCATTCCAACAACCCATTCTCTCTTTTCTTCTTCTCGATCCCAGAATCTTCTATCTTGGACCCTTTGGAGGTGGAATAGAACATAAACCGACGGGCCAGAGTCACCGGTCTCTCAATGGAATATTCCTCCTCGCCATTCAAAGCAAACATGCCTGCAGTATAAATAAAAATCTTTTTGAAAGGAGTTTTGTTACACTCTGTGATATCTTAATAACAAAATAAATAACATTTTTGGTATGAAAAGAAATTATGTTACCATAAGATATACAAGGATACCAGTACGTTCAACAAGGTCAGTATTACCTCAATCAATCAATTAAACAAAACAAGCAAGATATACTACTTAAATGAACATTTTGGAAAATAAACAGTTAAGCTATATGCCCCTGTGAGTATTTTTTTTACCTATTAAGACATCATCTATCTTGACTTCAGCACGGCATCTGTGTTTTGTTCCATTTCGTAGCTGGAGACAGTAATTATATCCACTCCCCAGTTCGACGTATTCTCCTTCTGCTGTCTTAAAATGGCGACCGCCTTCCACTTTGACTCGATAGCCATCAATTTCGAAGAAGTTTTTGGATGCAGGTTTGTACTTTGAAGGAGCTTGGTCAAAAAATATTAAATACATCAGAAACGTACATCAATTTGTTTGGATTATGAAAGAGGAATAGAAATTTGATTTAAGTTGTTTATAAAAAAGCTATAAAATCTCCCCAACATGTTTTCGTTACTCGCAAGTGCACGTATTAACTCTTACCCAAATCTTGGGCGAGCTCTTGTAAATTTTCTTTGATATTCATCAATTCTTCCACCTGTTCTTGCTGACGGTTGGCCTAAATATACAAACAGATACATCCACAAAAAATACTGTGAGTCGATCTAGTTCAAGTATCGTATCATATGAACCTTTGTAACTATTTACTCATATAACAGCCAAGATGCAAACTGCCAGCAGATGAGGATATTCTGTTTTTACTTTTTGTTAGGTACAACTATATGCACTATACTAATGGATGCATAAATCATAGCGCCCTATATGTCAAAGAAAAAAAAAACAAAATATCAAATTGTTATAAGTGACCAAACGTAGAAGCATCCTCACTTACAATTTGATCCAGTGTCACCTTCATCTCCAGCATGCTGCTAGCCTTCTGGTCCAGCTTCTGCAGCAGCTCACTCTGGTGGACACTTTCAGCAAACATGGCTTCAGTCAGCTGCTTTACTATCTCCTCCTTCAGCTGGTCGAGGTTTTCAACGCGGGCGGTGGCTTTGAGAATCCTAGCAATGGCATTTTGGTCGGGGAGGAGGCACTGTATGATATACAATTCTGCCACCTCCAAAACCTAGAATTGGGTTGAAACTTGTGTGGAATGATTCAATAGTGGAATTTGATTAAAAAACAAAGATGGATGACACAATTTGTGACATGTAATAAATTATTTGGGGTGCAAACTATCATGGCCAAGGCACCAATAATTTAGTATGCTTAGACCCCATTCCCACAGATTTTGATCGATCAATCCCTGTGGGGAGTCTCACTAGGTTACTGTCAGCTTAGCCGGCTTAAGCGTCTGTTCCGCTTACTAAAAGCTGAAAGGGGGTAATTAACTGTCGTGCGCGCTCGGCTGACTGCAATTTAGCGTGAACCGCCAGGGAGTTAGGTCGACCCGGATGGATCAATCTAAATTTCTGGGAATGCACTCTTAGGGGCCTACCTCCACAAGCTGCTCCAACAGGAAAGACTGTTCTTCGTTTTTCGCTACCAGAGAACCACCGACAATCACCTCCACATTTCTGATCACTTTCAGTAAGTCCATAGCCTCGGCTCGGAGCGTGGCGTGGGCTTTGAAGATTCCGTATACGCTGCTGATAATCCCCAGGGCAGTCTTGATATAGGGGAGCTCGTCGCCCAATCCGATCGCACCCTTTAAAATATGTTCGCCCACGTTGGTGAGACCAAATTCGTCTGCTCGCTCGAGTGCTTTGGAAAACTTATCGACTACAACCACCACCTTGAAAAAATACTTTCTTGATTAAAAGACAAATTGAAGATTTGGCATTCATGTTACTTACTAAAAGCGCCATTGAAAAGTTTATTTAATCTAATATATTAGGTTTACAAATCCGCCCTGAGTTGACAAACAGATTCTGTTTGCCCTAATTGAAGGTTGGCGTGCAAGTTTGATTCTGAATTTTAATCTTAAGATCACTGATTGAAACAATTGGGTTATACAGACTATACCTCTCTTACTTCACTTTTTAAATGCTTACTTTTTCCTGGTTTGAAACTTCGTCGCTTGGTCTGTCCACAATATCTATGCCGTTGCCTCTGCTGAACAGTTTCATCAGCCCCGCCTGTCGCTTCAGTCGGCGGAACACCAGAGCAAGGACAGCCGCGTCTTTGGCAGATTTCCACAAGGCGACGAAGTCCTTCGTTTTCTTTTTCACGAGGCAACTTTTCATGCATTTGGTAGTCTGTCCAACCTTTTTGAAATATTCAGGGTCTCTATTTTGTTGGTTGTAATACATGTGAAGCTGGTTTTCGACAACTTTTAGTTCCCCACCCAGTATAAGCGCCATTTCAGAGAGCTCTGGAGTCAAGTTTTCTGTAGCCACGGCGTTGTACATCTTGAAAATTTGTTTGACATGCTTGAAAGGCCTTTTCATATCCCAATTATCCTCGTTTTCAATAACATCTTCTGTTTCGGGCTTTGCCTTTAGATCCCCAATGTCTGGAATGGTTGATGCCATCGTTGGTGTCGCTGGTGTTAAGATGGAGTACAGTTTTTGTGAGACAGGGCTTACAACGTAAAGATCCTGAAAAATAAAAGGGTAAATCACGCTACATGAAGAGAGAGAGAGAGAGAGAGAGAGAGAGAGAGAGAGAGAGAGAGTAAACAGTTCACACTGTTTTATTTTTGCACAGAGAGTAAATAGGCGACAAAAAAAGTGCTGAATATTTATTCATTTTTTAAAAACGCGAAGGATGTATCGTCTCACTCGTTCACCATACCGTTAAAGTAAAGTTACCACTTCAATCAATAAAACTTAACACCAGCTTTACTATTGTCGAATATGCTAAAATAAATGAAGAAATATATAATATGTTATATAGACGTAACGTTCACTTAGTGCCCACCAAGCATCGTTAGATGCTATTCTAAATTTTGTTCTTAGTCAACATTGAGATCTATCTGCAGCGTGTGTGATAACCGTTGAAGGAGATACATGTAATTAGGCGGCAAACCAAGTAGGCGGTAAAGCCCGTCATTTCAATAGCTGAGGTTCACCAGCAGGCGAGAGATATCAGGTGTCAACCCGCGCAATGACCCAAGGTTGAATATAATCATACATAGAAGTCAAAATTGACACTTGGAAAATAAAATTCATACCTACAGGAAGTTGCAAACACACCCTCAGTGACCATCCATCACTCGGGCATTACATAATAACCCTAAGATACCTGGGTCCTAGGTTGTCCTTAACTCCGTTTATCTTCATGTCTGTATGTCTGATCGTCACCAGTCTGACTCAAGTTTTTTTTTTTTCGATGACATTTCCTGGATAAGTCAGAAATGGTTCAACTTAGAAGTGATAAGATTTTGGTGATGATCCATCATTAAATAATCGGTTAATCATTAGTTAATTATTTGTCTTGGTGGGGGTTAGTGCTCTCAGAACTTTTCTCGTTATAATTATTTTGAATCGGTCCCCATTTCATCACAATATTCCAATATATCTCACGAATATGTAAACTTGTTTCCTTAGTTTCATGTAGTTAATACGCCATGTGACTTCTTACCTTATGGACACCATAAAACTTTCGAAAACCCGTTAAAAATCACTGCAGATTCAGATACTTTATTGATTAACGCCGTCACATACAAGGTACAATCAATGACAGCACATGTACTTTTAACATATCACAAACAAATAAATAAAATTATGAGATATAGATATACTGCATGCAATCGTTCACATGATAACATAACTTAATTGCTGCTGATTTAGGACAATATTAATTAGCCCCAAATGATATCTACGTGTTTTCGGGGGCTGACGTTGGTTACTTACACCCTGTTTGCTACGGGCTCGTTCTACGACAGTTGTTCAGCTCTGCAAAAATCCAGAGCTGGTTTTTTTCTACCAGAGGCTTACAGAGTGATGACGTCAAATCTATGGATAAATTTTGGCTGGGCTGTACAGAAAAGTGCATATAAATAGCTATAGATATATATGTAAATATTTAGTGAAAAATTAATCTGAGGTCCTGGTAGAGGACAGGGGCGGATCCCGAGATTTTTTTCTGACAGTCTTCAAAATTATCTTTCTTGATCCATCCTCCATTTGACCGTCTTCTGCCAGAGAAAATTAGATGCCCGTCGATATGTAAACTTAAAAAATTATGACCGTCTTCCAGAAGACCCAGAGAGGGCTTCCGTCCGCCCCAAGAGGGCACATGTATTTATTTCCGGATGATTGTATTTTCCCGCTTTTCGAACGGTATAGCGGGAAAATGTTGTATGGATGACATGTGCCGTTGAAAATGGGGACAAATACTGAATATCTGTGCAATAATTTGATTGGTCAAGCACTGGTTATGCTGAGTAGCTTTAAGGGGCTGGGTCACCATACTTTCTCGCTGGCGACCAAACTAAAGCCTTGGTCACAACCGGACGCACGAAATTTAAGAATTTACGTTCCCTGCGATTTTTTGGGCGTTGCGGAGGCCGTGGAGGTCGTAGAGGAAGCGGAAAGTCTGCTTTGCAAGTCGCAAGGGCCACATGAGGTGTCCTTTCAAGCAGGGACGCTAATTGCAAGGATAGTAGGCTTGTTAAGGACCAAAAAATGGCCAAAGGCTGCATTTTGTAGTACAAATGTCTAACTTGGCATAAATTTTCCTTGGGCCAAAAGAAAATTTTTTATCCAAAGAGACGCCCTCTATCGATACATTAATTAGCATAAATTATGCAAATTAGGTGCCAAAATATATAATATTTCATATTTCCATTAATATTTGGCCTAGAAACATGTATAGATTATCAAACCTGACTAAATTAGGGACAAGGAACCCATTTTTGATCATTTGGAAGCAATTGGTGGCCATTTTGTGCCTCAAATCCAAGATGGCCGCCACCCGCCATTTTGAAAGTGGACATAATTTTGCTATTTTATGTTGAATTTTGAAGCGTTTGGTCTAACTATACTTGATATATATATCGATTCTTACTATTTTGGGGGTGCAAAAGTCATTTTTGATATTGTTATGGTGATAGTAGGTGATTTGAAGGAACAAAGAGGGTGTTTTAAGTGCCTACCAAGATATGTGTGAACGCTGCAAAACCATGGATATTAATAACCC
>NW_019775544.1:34724-160949 GCF_001039355.2 Lingula anatina
TTCAAAATTCAACATAAAATAGCAAAATTATGTCCACTTTCAAAATGACGGGTGGCGGCCATCTTGGATTTGAGGCACAAAATGGCCACCAATTGCTTCCAAATGATCAAAAATGGGTTCCTTGTCCCTAATTTAGTCAGGTTTGATAATCTATACATGTTTCTAGGCCAAATATTAATGGAAATATGAAATATTATATATTTTGGCACCTAATTTGCATAATTTATGCTAATTAATGTATCGATAGAGGGCGTCTCTTTGGATAAAAAATTTTCTTTTGGCCCAAGGAACATTTATGCCAAGTTAGACATTTGTACTATAAAATGCAGCGTTTGACCTCTTAACAAGCCTACTAGGAGCGATGGCCGTGGAAATGGTACTCATTTGTTGAGTTTTTCTTGCTCCCTGTGTACGTGGCACACACTCACCAAGGGGTGCATTCCCTAGATTTAGATCGATCCAGAGATTTAGATTTAGATCGACCTAACTCCCTGGGGGTTCACGCTAAATTGCAGTCAGCCGAGCGCGCACCATAACCACGATTGAGCCGGCTAAGCTGACAGTAATCTAGTGAGACTCCCCACAGGGATAGATCGTTCTAAAATCTTTGGGAATGGGGTCTAGGTCCCAACCATGTTTAAACGCACGGTTTTTAGGTTCCTTGAGTCCGGCTAGGACGTAGCTAGATCGCACGTAGCGGCTGTTGATCATGTCGAAAAGTTTCTACGTGCTGTTTGCGTCCTCCAGAAGTCGCACGATGGACGTGCTCCTCACGTTCGAACTCCCACGCTTTCCCCATTTTTTTAAGCCGAAGATCACACGTAGCAACCCGTACGTTCGGTTGGAACCTAGGCTTTACGAAGGGAATGCAACACACGGCGGAAGTAGTGCCCTTTTGCGTCAGTTTTTGCTGTTCGGTTGGAACCTAGGCTTTACGAAGGGAATGCAACACACGGCGGAAGTAGTGCCCTTTTGCGTCAGTTTTTGCTTCACACTTGCCTCACACGTTTGTGGTGACGTATTGACGGCGTACGTCAGTTTTGCTTCCTGTGCTCCTTTTCTTGCTTCTTCCTCCTCCCTTTTTTCTACTTTGTAAGCTTCTTTCTCTTGCCTTTTGGAAGTATATTAAAAATAAATTGAGCAATAATTTGAAAAAAATTGAAAATTGTTGCACACGTTACACAGTCGACGTTCATTGTAAAGAGACGAGCGTGCGTCGTGAGCACGCCTTTTATACACCAGGCGTGGGGGTGACGCACGTGCGACGCATTCCCGGTGTGCTCTCGACTTTATTCGTTAGTTGTGAGGGCGTGCGCCTTACTCAACACACAAAGGGCACTTGCTCCTTCATTGCCTGCGACGTGGGTCTTGCACAACGCTCGTCTCTCTTGCTAACTCCGTACGATGGGAGCAACTTACGATTGTGGCCTCGCTGTTCGCAGGCTATTCGTAGAAACTTTTGCACGTGTCCAGCATCCTCCGTGAATTTTTACTGTCTAAAATGTTTTTATTCTGAGCTTTTTCTCATGGGATGCCTTGTGTAAAAAGCAAAGTTGTTATAAAGGGGGAACGTTACGAAGAGAAAATATATAAGTATTTATTACAGTGAAATTGGTAGAATAATTAAAATATTGATAATTTTACGGAACAATAATTCATATTAGTAGATTTATAAGTTATGTTTATGTCACCCAAACAATCAAATTTACAACTGTTCTTTATTCTTTTGATAGTAAATAATTAGGTTTCAGCGTTTTGGTCGGGTCACGCAAATGTTATATGTGCGCTATTTGGTATGTTTTGATTAAAAATGGAGGTAACACAACCGGTTTTTACTGCACTGTCCTGGCCTATGTATGTGTGATTATTATATGTATTTCCCTTTGAAAGGCTCAGCCGCTGCTTCAAATGTAAGTGATATGGGTGTGCGTTTTAGGGGCGGGGAGGGGGGCATTCTTTCCATATTTACTGGTTTATTGGACCCCTTCCCTAAGCAGTCGGTACAATGGACTGGTTTCATAACAAAGTTATTACATAATTCGTTATTATGTCACAGTCTTGGAGGACACGCGCACTACAGTTCTATTCCTATGCGTTTAAATAAAAGTATCAGTCATTATTGTTCGTTAAATTAGAGTCAATTCAAAAGTACAAGGTGGGTCAAGGCTTCTATCCGGGTCGGTCGAATGTTTTTTAATGTTTCTGATGAGCTACGTTGTGTACTACAGCGGTATAGAGCTTGGACGAATTGCTTGTCCACACTGAGAGGGACCTGTTCCCTTGGAGGGTATTTTAGCTGTCATTAGGCCACCACGTTGCCTTTGTTTTCGATCTAACTTAAGTATCTAGCATGTAAGGTCAAAAACTGAGGCAATCCAGGAGCAACAGTGGTAGACTACCAACCATCGATTAGTAATATGGATCGAGCAATTGTGACAAATACTAGTACATGTAGACCACTGAAGCGGCAAATTGAAGATGTATATTTGCAAATATCTTCACTACATACTGCCCTCGACCTACACTTAAATATATAGCCCATTATACATTATATATGAATGCATATAAGCGCACATAGTGCACTGGTATAGTGTCAATACTGGACAATTTCTCTACTTGAAATAGGCAACGCTGACAGAAATGAAGCCGAGTGTTTGAAGGGAAGATACATAAATACGTTACCTCACTTCCTCAGCTTTATTTTGAATCTTCAGAAATGTCTCATCCGACTAATTTGAGTCCGATTATCCTGAAAATTTTACAGCCTGATGTCAGTGGTTGTTGACTGGTGAGCTTGTTTAAATGCACCAGAGAATCGCAATGGCACTTTAGTATTTGGTACACATCATTTCTCCCACGGACGAGTCTAAATTCGTGGACCTGTCTCCCCTTGTCCCTCTGTGTGTGGATTATACAATGTATAGGGACGTGTTTATCCAAGTGAAAATTGACGTCCTAAAAGCAAGGGCAAGTCACTTACATAATCACCGAGTGTCGTGAATAATGTAACTACAAGATGAATAAATCCGAATAATGCAAGAAATGTCATTTTCTATAGTATTCTCTTTGCCCGCAAGGTCCGTGCAGAAGGATTAATCCAGATTTAGCTTACATTTCCATTTGGATTGTGTATACAAAATTCTTTACCACAATTTGAGAGTTACATGAACTTGGCGCGTGCTTCATAAAAATTTGCTATAAGATAATTTTCTCATTGTTTGGGCGGAAACCATGGATCTAGAACCCCAAATATTATCTAAAATTGTAGGCACCAAGTTGTTTCATTTCCCTTCTCTTTTTTATGTCAAACCATCCTTTATTGTCTTTTCGCCGTATCGGACTGAAAACAATTGGGTTACTTTTTTCGTCTTTTACTTGCTGACATTTCTTAACGAAGTAATCGACTAATTAACGGTCGACGTTCTAGTCTGCGCTCATTTTCTCCATAAAATCAACCGCCAGAAGGTAAATTTGACACGAGAGATATTATCAAAGGGTTTGCTATTCTCGTGATACTGTAGCGTCCGAGTACAAGAATGAGTTTCCGTTTGTTATATAACTTGCATTCGGACGTCAATCAGTTTGGTTCGTGTAAGTATCACAAGTGAAAATCTTCACAAGAGGGTCCCATTGGGGGATGGGGGGGGGGGGTTACCAAGAGTGACCACACTTCACGGGAAATAAAATCATCAAATCACATATTATTGTTAATAAAACTTTTTTCGTAACTCATAGAAAATGCAAGTCCGGCGAGTTGTAAATCACATATAATCGAGTACAATAATTTCGTTTCACGAAGGACAAATAATAAAAAAGCTGCATTCACAAGCCATGGAAGTGAGCTGCTTCACGGATCATTAAGATCATTCCTCTACCGGTACGTGTCAGATACATAATCTCCAGCTCTCAACTGTTAAATCACCCTATTGTAGTGAACGTTATAATGGACGCCGGTTTAAAGCTGTCATTAATGCTGTGTTGCCCTCCCCCCTGCAGGGAGTTGACATGCTCATGAGCGTGGGAACAGAACGACTCTTATAGAACCCATTATAGCATTCCCTTTGCTAGTCAGGACTGTTCAGGGAGGAATAATCCAGATAAGGGCTATATTTACATGGGTTTTCTATACAAAATTCTTGACTAAAATTTACAGTTATATATACTTTTTAAAACAATGTTTATTCATAGGAAATGGAGGCAAAGCGCTAAAAGCATTAGATGCTCCCCGTGTAGAACAAAATTAACGCACACAACTAAATACAAACATTAGAGATCAGATTTCAGTACTTTGTGTACTTGGGGCATGGCTCAACTGTAAAATCACCCTAATATTGTAGTGAACGTTATAATGGACGCCGTCTGTGTTGTACTCCCCCCCCTCGCCGCAGGGAGTTGACAGGAGCAACTGGACTAACAAAGGGGTTTCACTTGACACAACTATCCAACCGACCTCTTCCATGATTTTCCAAAATAATTTTAACTTCCATAAACGCCGGCTCAAATGACAAGGGCTACAGTGATATTTCAACTTCATATTCAGTAACTTTATTTTATTTGACATTTGTACAGTGATCGACGTTGAAGTAGATTTCCACTACTAGTATATCGAAAAAATTATGTACATTGAATATGCAATATATAAAGCACGAGTCAAAAAGGTGCACTTGAAATACACGAGTAGGGAGCAAAGTATGGGTGGACTTGATACAGCTGACATTTAATATAGAATATTGTTTCCAAATTATTTTTCTTCGATTATACCCTTTTGATAATCTCTCCAGTGTCACATCAGTTCTTCAATTTAATTCATCGATGAAGTATTACAAAAAAAAAAAAAAAAAAAAAAAAAAAAGCCTGGTTTTTAGTTATAAATAGACCATTGAATGCGTTATTTGGATCTCCATATTTCGAAATTATCAACTGTTACACGTCACATGGTGACGATCAGATTGTGACCATCTTTTGTTGCTTTACAGGCTAGGCTCTCTACCCAACAAATTTTTACAGAACAACATTTATTTATTTCATAGTTTTATGAAGCAAAATATCCATCACTAACAATAGCTTGAAGTCACTTGGTCATCCAATATTCAGATTTCATCGGTCAGATTTCATCGGTCAAAAACCCTTGCCGATAAACCCTTGCGAACCAGTTCGTGGAGGTCCGAAGCCAGCAATTTCATAAGGGTGGTTCTTTTTCCATGAAAACTTCATGTACCTAGATCAAATTCTACTCTTTTTCTGACAAAGAGGGGTGTTCTTTCGAAACACCCATTCCCCTGGCTACGGGCTTGACGTAAATAATGTAGCTCATTTATCGGCAAGGGTTTTTGGCCTCTATTTCCTCCCTTCCTCATTTACCCCTTCTCCTGTTTAGTGGCGCCCTCTACGAGCGCTGTTGTTTTTCACGCGGCAAATCATAAACCAGATGAGTTGCGAGCGTGGCAACCCAATCTAAGATTGATTGCTGTTTAGTTATTATTATTATTGTTGAAAAACGTTTTCAGAGTCACTTGAATGAATGCTGGGTAATGAAAGTTTGTGTGAGTATTTGTAATTTAATTTGATTTTATACTTATATACTGAAACATGTATCTACTGCATTTCTTTGTTCGTTCAAGAAGTTTCTTATGCATTTACCTTGATTACGTAATTTAAGCTTTTTGCATTATTATTGTTACCTTCATCATTGTAATTCTTTATTTAATTATAAGTTCATCATACAATAGGTTAATAAACGACTATTCCTACCGTTCTCGGTCAGTTGTTTAACAGATGTAGTCTATTTATTCAGTTGTCTCTGTACAATACACATGAAACATGGACTATCTTATCTTGTGGACTGAAAAGCGAATGAAGGTTTTCTCATATCACTGTCAAATCCATCAACTGCTCAATCGGTACAAGGAATTATCCCCTCTAATTCCTTGGCCAGTATCACCAGTTCTTCCATCAGAATGGTTGGCATTCTAGTATAAAAAGTGCTTTTGCTTCATTACAGTTAAATAGCAATACCTTGTACTTGTAGCACCACCAAAAGCACTAGTACTCCTTTTAACATTTAGGTCTTTATTTCAATGGGAGTTACAATACACAAGATGCTAGCATCTTTACAGCCTTTAAACATTAATGGTTTGTTAAGTAATCGGCAAAATAAAACGATTCGTAAGGTGAGTTTCTAAAGCATACTTTACCGTTTAATCAAGATCTCCTTCAGACTGATAGATGAAAAATGTAATCTGTAAAAAACACGGAGTTACTGTAGGATGACATAAAACAAGGCGGATCAGCAAAACGACACATTTCAAACTTGGTAACATAAGTGCACAAATCAACATGGCTTCGAAATTCGCCGAATTGTAGGCAGGCTTAGGGCTCGCTAATTGTGCAGTTGGAATCGGTGTGGGCCATGATCATTGGTTTAAACTGAACCAGCATGACGAAGTACGTCACAAATATCCCGAAAAGCTGTAAAACAAAAGATGAAAAAACGGTAAATAAAGGCACGTGGGGCATACTGTGTAGTAACGGAATACAATTTATGTCTGATAACTACTAATTAATCCAAATGACTTAGTTAAACACTGGTATTTTGGATATGACGGTTTGGCCTTATATAATGAATTTCGATGGCAACGACATGAGTTTAAAAATGTACACATGTTTTATTGTTTTTTTGCAATTGGGTTAGTACAAGTACATTTTGGTATTAAGCGTTAAGTAGCGTAAGCATAATCAAATGCAATTTCATTAAGTATGTTACGTCAGTAATTCCACCTATAGTTTTAATAATAATAATAATAATAATAATAATAATAAACAAGTGAAAAAAATCTGGGTCCAAGAAGAGCTTAACGTTTTCATTTTGCAGTACACTTGCTTTGATGATTGCTAAATTGCTAAAATTGCGGACGCTGTAGTACGTCAACACGGGACATTACCGTTAAAAGTGTTGGTCGGTCGATGACAAACATTCTGTAAGCACTAAATCCTATAGGGTCTCCTGACAGCTTGGACATAAAGATCTGCAACTAGACAGAAAAGTAACATTCAGCCTTAAGCTGCGTTCGGGTCGCTTAAACCCAGTGCGAGATTCATGGATGTCGGGTTCTAGATTTTAAATAAGTCCACAGAGCACGTGTTCTAATTCCCCCCCCCCCCCCTGCATACACACCTCGAGTGTTCATTCTGTCATCTTGCAAACCGTCTGCTAATGAGGAGAAAGACTGAACTTTGTTAACCATGGTATGAACAAGCCGCATATACACTGTATCTGTGTAAAATGCTAATCGCTAAATAATGTTGGGCTGCCACCGTTCAATCTATATTTCTTGTTGCATATGTTTATCACATGAAGGGAGATGCTAGAATACTATCAAATAAACCGTTAAGGCGCAGTAAACGGAAGCATATATAATCACTGATATAACCTGCTACAATATAATCAAATGACAACCTTAACAACCAACGGAATATGTTTTTGAAATATTAATTTAATAGTATGTTTCTGTGAATATGTTTGGAAATACCCATTCAGGTCAAATGAAACTGTAGTCTCTCTGTGCAGGCTTATGTACATGTACATTAGTATTAAACAAGGGTTTTTTGCCTGATGAACAAGAGAAACATTGGATGCTAATACCTTTATTAATGTCTTTTCCTTTTCAATCTTATTCAGTTCTATTGTGTGTAGTTCGTCAAGTGAAGCGTGTGCCTGAAAGAAAAAATTAATTAAAAAAACACTAAATGTAGATTTTTACATTCTGTGTACGCACTGTGAATTTAATGAACGTGCTTTATGAGATTTGGTGGGAACAGAGCGACTCTAAATAGAACCCATTAAAGTTCCCATTGAGGTCTAGCAAGGAGTTCTAGTTCTGTCAAAGGGGATTACACACTACGGGGTGGAGCCCATATGCCGGTTTCTCATTGAGTAATCTCCTTTTGTTAGAACTCCTTGCTTCAAGCAAGGGCCAGTCACATATATAAATAGGGGTGACATAACCACGGAGGACCCTGAATAATACGCGTCTTATATGTACTTAGGGCGTGCCTCAAAAGAAGTTGTTATTATATAATTTTCTCATTGTTTGGGCGAAAACCATGTATCTAGACTCCCCCCCCCCAAAAAAAAAAAAAAAAAATTAAGGAAGACAGTTTTCTTCTTTTTAAATAGCAACAAGACAAATGAATAGAAGCCGTATTTTGCTCGAATTTGTACTTAAAGCGAAGAAACAAGAAATTAAGACTGACACATTGAACGAAATGCAACCTATCAACTTACTGAATGAGACGTCCTTTTTAGTAAAATTTTTAGTGTTAATTCATGTAGCAACAAAATTAATCTGTGATGAGCGTTTTACCGCAAAGCAATGTTCATTTATTAAGCTTACACTTATCTGTCATGATAACCTTTTTAAAGACCGGCTTAAAATTTGAATGGCCTACATTTAAAGGTTAATATCGAATCATGAAAATTCAATTTTCTCGAAAAAATGTAAACTTTTTCTGAAAGTCAAAACTTATGCAATCTAAGAAGGTACACAATGAACGATTTATATAAGAAAAGTTAATTTTCCAGGAAATTTCAACAATTTTCCCTAAATCACCAAGGTATACTTTATACAAGGTATACCGTTCACAAATATGCAACTCATACGGTCTTTTGAATTTTAATTATCTTCTAGTTTTTGAGTCTATTCTTGTTACGGATATTCAGCCTGTTGAATTGCACTCTGGAATTGGAAATGTAGATCTCAAAAACGGGTTTATGGTTTGCAATTTTTTCAACAGTTTTGGTTAGGCCGTACAGTGTACCTTGGTAATAAAGGGTGAAATGCTGAAATTTCTAGTTTTCTTTTTTCATTAAGTTCTAACGCACAAAACACGCCTTAAAATGATATGACATATTATAACATACTTGTATATTCACGGACCCCCCTCCTACTGCAATGGTGGTCGCGTTAGCGACAGCGACTATCAACCACATAGAGACAGCCGCCAAAGATTCAAACGCTGCTCCTCTTTGCACGAGGTCGATGAACATGTAGAGCAAGAGGCAGGTTCCCAACAAGTTCACTGCCATACTGGTTCCGATGAGAACCGTAAATGTGTCGTCGGCAGTTGCCATCAGTTTACAAATTTTGAGATGCCTGTTCATGTACACATCGACATCAAAATCATTTGAAGTTTCATTGAATTGCCGAACCGCTCTTTTGAGACTTCGGTTAAAGTCTCGATACATCGAATGTATTACCGTTGCAACAGCATAGCATGCTACAATCGGGAACACCCAATCTATGCATAAAAATGTAAAAATTATTGATCGAAACACTCTCAGAAGGACGTTTACTGCTGGGTGACTTGTATTTACAAACGAGTGGAAAGGTGCAAATAGCATTTCCAAACTATACAAAGCCCCTGTCGGATCCCATGTACTGTAAACATTGTAAGGCACACTCAGTAGAAAAACTGCCCACCCAATCATAGTGTACACTGCCACTCGACGTTGCAAGTACTTTTTTGTCAAAAGTTCGGGAAACTCTTCATAGATGGCGTTCCAGTGACTAAAGAATGCCGAAAAAAACCGCTTTCTACAAGCTCTAAACATAACGACAGCATTCATTACACATAAGAAGTGCCAGCTCATATAATTGATTTTTGTTATGATCAAGTGCTCTATATTTGGTGCTGAGAACATTGTAAAACGGAGTAAGAGATCGCTGAAAACAGTAGCCAAAACCCCAGCAGAGTACACCATTAAAACCGACAGCTTAGTACGCTCACGTCCTTTCAAATCCTCGTTCGTTTCGGGAGCAGCCACACGTCCGCCCTGGTCGTACCCGTAGTACAAGCCGAATATCTTCAAAGAAATGATGAGAGGCTTAAACACATTCTGTAAAGTGACGCCATTTCTGGTGATTCCTTTCTTTTTCTGCGACGCGGAAGAAACATCCCAAACTGCTTTTGATTGTGGAATGTTTGGGTCAGTTATCACAGAGTTTCCGTCCATTGTCAGTGTAAACGTAGTGCCTGTTGCAGCACTTTTCGTTTGCCCGTTTGAAACCTGCGGATCGAGCCTAATTGCTCTTAATATATAAGAATCGAGGAGTATAGGGGAATGGATTACGATCTCTATGGCAATCTTCAGTAAATGTATTTTTGTTTAATCAAGGCTCCGACAGGATTACAATATTTGATTTGATTGTCCTGTTTCTATATACACACAATTTTTGAAAAAATCATTTTTGTGTGGACACCTTACTGATAATTCGTGATAACCAATGCCTTAACTGTGAAGTAAATTTACAAATGGCTAATGGATAGTCTTTTCTTCAGAATAGATGCTTGATGTACGGCTCATATAACTTAAATTTTACCAAACTCTTGTTGAATAGTGTAAAGCTGCGTGACAAAATGGTAATCGATTTTCGTTTTTTTCCGGTTAGGGTAGTTTATGCCCATTAGCAGGGTCCAGAAAGGAAGCAGTTGACAACGGAGAAACACGATCCAGCAATTTTGAAATATTAACTTAGGCCAACTATCTCGTAATGTTTATAAAGATACAACAGATACAATGAGAACCACACGCTGATTATATCCTATAAATATTGAGTTAACACAACTAATGGTTATTTGAGCTTTTTTGAAGTGGGTAATGTAAGCTGCATTGTCCATGAATTAATTATACACAAGTTAACAGCACCTTTCGAGGAGGTAACCACGTTGATCATATTTTTTAGAAAGAATCTGAATCAGCGGTCTGGCATCCTCTGGACACTGAACAACTCCATGGTTCAAGATTACAACTCCATGGTTCTAGATTTTTGTTTTATAACAGTATAGTGAAAAATATTTACACACACATTTATATTGCCACAATAATCAGTGCCAGTATCTTTTCACAGGACATATAGAACATATTACTATATGCATTTAAAATGGTCTCAAAAGAATCATAGTTCCCATTGGATCTGTGAATAGTCATATACAAAAGTATTCATTGTGAAGAGTTAAACGTATTGGGTAAGTCTTTCACATATTTTTGGCGACATTACCCCACCCCAACAAAAGGAAGAGGACAATATTGGATAACAAAATGTAATAGTAACAGCAAAAATGCTTTACTTGGTCTTGGCCACTTTACCGTATAATGTTGACAAGATCTTTAAGTGTGATAAAAAAATTAACAACTTGTGTAGACATGTAAATAAGTTCTTTTCAAAATGTCAACAACATATTCAATTATTTAGCAAAGATGTCTTCTTTTCATGTGAAGAGATGTGGCTCTGATCATGAGCGGTTGTCTAGTTGTCTAGGTGTTGGTCTAGTCCTTAACATCCACCATTTACTTCACATTCAGTCTCAGTCACTAAAGTAAAATGAAACTGGCAGTAAATTTAGAATGAAAATGCCACATTCTGTCACTTTCACCCATGACATATCTTTAAGTAAAATTTCAGCAAAGTTTTTTGAATAAATAAATAAAAAGAACAATCCCAATCCCTTAACAAATTCTCCACATTTATTTCATCTTCGTCTTAAATTTAAAAATTCGTTAGCGGGCAATGTCGTAACTTTAAACGCCACCGATGCTTGCAGTCAAGGTTTATGTACATGTGCAGTATTATATACTGTATGTGCAACTAACAGAATTGTGCTTTCAGGTTTGACTCACCACAGAGGCCATTGTTACAGGGGTTCTCCAAATGCATATTGGTGGGGCAAGCACTGCAAGGTACACCGCTGATGTAGGGCTTCTGTCCTTGGTAGTTACCGCTGGATTGAATACAATGTTGAAGGTTCAATAAAAGTCCATCATGACATCAATTTCAATTTTGACCAGTTACTACCCTGAATGTCTATGTACAAACTTGGTCACTGTCTTCCTCACCAAACAGAAATCTACCGAACTTGCCATTGGCCAAGATGATCTGGCACTAGCTAAGGAAAATCGTTATGGTCAAGAATACTAGTACATTAATTCTGGGCTACGCATATGCCACAGGAGACCCACTTTCAGACATGAATTCATGAATTATAAGGGCCTCCTTACTAGTAGATATTTTTAATGGTATCCTTTGAGAGGGTGATTAGCACTTACCCTGGGTAGTAGTTGCAAACAAGGATCCAGTAATACGGGAAATCCTCCCCACACGGAGACTGGTCACTCTGGCAAGCAGAGTAAGCGCACCCAAGTCTGAAGGAATTGGCCCAGGCAACCTGGAATAAAATACAAATAGGAGGACATTAAATGCACAAGCGAGTGTCGGACCTTTATCTACCAAACATTTCTTCCCAGAAATTTCTTTTAGTTAATCATCAAGGTATACCATTTCCAAAGCTGTTTACCAAATTATGATCAACAAAAATCTTTTCAAATTTAAAGTTTTTGATTCACTATGATAGGTCTGGCATAGTTCACTCGTGACGATAATAATTAGTAATTTAAAGATAAAATACGGTTTATAGACCGTAGTTTTTTCATCGAGTTTCGGATAAGGTATACCTAAGTGATAAAGTGTAAATTGCTGACATTTCCATTTTTTCTTCATATTATGCAGTATATAGGTCTATGATTCATGAATTCACTTTTATACACCTTGAAGGTTTTTTTTCTGCCTTACTTGGTGCTTTTCACAGAGTAAACAATTTTAGCACATTTCTGATCCGTTACTGTTAAATATTTACGCTAGTAAAAACGTATGATTCCATTACCATTACAACTGGAATGTTGTTAGAAACGAAAAATATTTAATCTCTCTCTTACTTGAGTATAATGCCCACAGATGCGCTGAGATGCGCAGGTATTTGTATCATAGGTATAGTCTTCCTTTTCACGAAACCAATACTCCACCGCTTCCCCAGTAAAGTTTTCAGGCCGAATGTTACTAGTGCTACAATAGACGTAAAGGTTTTGGCCAATCGCCTGGGTGTTAATGTCCGCAGAGCATGTGTCTATGAGACTGGAGTGACCGTGGGCGAAGAGGCATTGGTTAATGTATTCTTGGCCGTCACAGTCAGCGAGGTCGGGGTCCCACATCTAGAATATAGTACTACAATTTCAACAAACGTACCAGTAAGATGTTGAGAAGATTGGGTAGCAACTGCTTCCAGCCTGTCAAATGATTGCCCCCTGCAATTTTAAATGCCTTGTGCTGGTCAAAGTAAGACAGAAAGTCCAAAACAACTGGCTAAATATTCAGGGTTTTTATTTGATCAATTTGCATTTCCATTCTAAAGAAAGCAAAAAGAAATGAGATGAAAACCTGGATAGTCATGATTTGATAATTATCCACGTGTTATTTGACTATTTGTCCCAGATCAAAGCGAGTTATTTTCATACCATCTGAAGCATGTTCTCGGCTGGAGGCTGCACCATTTTTCTGGCTAGATTGTGGTAGTTGAGGATATCCGTCTTCTCTGTCGCATTAAGCAAATTTGACGGGCACCCGCCACACGGCGACGACAGGGATCTCTTTGCTCGCATTCCGGAGAAGGAAGTGGACGCTTAACCAGAATATTTCACATCATTTAAAGACGCAATATCAGCGTTATGGCACTACAGGTACCATAAGCGTTTTAACATTGTTCAGAACGTTCATTAGTAAGTAAAGTGATGCCATTTAATTATTAGCTTAATCTATTCTGAGTCGTATTCGCCGGCAGAAATTGAATATCATTAGGGGGTATAATTCAAAAAGAGTTAGAGAGAGACGGGGGCGTTTGAGTCAGTGATGCGCACATTTGAATAATACTTGCAGAATTGCTTTGTAAAGTTGATCAATTAATGTTCACTTTTTGCTAACCATACACGTGTTCACTAAATAAATGTTACTAACAACGACAATAATAATAATAATACAGTGGCGGATTTAGGGGGGGGTCGGGGGGGGGGGTAGGGGGGGTTGGTCCTGCCCCCCACCCTTCGATTTCTGATAAAAAACGCACCAAACAATGTCTACTTGAATCATTTGCCCTCCAAAACACCAATTGTTATCGGGGCCATCGAGCGTGCCCCAAACCTGACGCCAAGGAGGTGAGGTGAGGCCTCGCAATCCGAGGCTTGTCAATTCCTAAAAACCGTCCTCCCTTTAAAAAATTCCGGATACACTGTGTCATTGATACACTATATATTATCCCATACAAACCTGCATTTAATGCCGTTATGCCGATAATGACGCAAGTCAGACCACCAAGCAGAGACTTCTGATTCTGAATCAAATTATGAATGTTAAAAATAAAATATTTAATTTGATTTATATGTTAAGTAAAACAAGAAGAAATAACGTTGTAAACAATATACATGTATATAGCTGTAACTTTACACTAAGTAATTAAAGGGGGATAGTGCTGTTATATATAAACGTACGCGTCCCGTCCAGTACCCGTTCTATTATGGAAACGGATACCTGAGGAGGAATAGAAGATAATACGCTTACCTTGCCAAATACAAATATGTCCACGTCTTTGGTAATGTATTTTATGGTTTTATGATAGTTAGGCTTTATTGTCCATGGAATTTTATTATCGCGGACCAGGACCTTTGCCTCGAGGAGGATAAGGGTTTTTAACGAGCACCCTGGACTTCAGAAAATTGATGCTACATACTATGTTTTTTTTTCTATGAACATCAGGTTTCCTTCAACTGAGTGGCAACATAATATGAAAATAGTAACTCAAGGCCCTTACGAAATTTTTTATAGAAGTCCTATAGGGCTCCGTGGGACTTTAGGACGTCCCATAGGACCCTAGGCTTTTGAGGCATTTTCCTATAGAACGCACTAAGTTGCCTTTGGTAAATTTCTGTTAGGAATTAACAACAGGCTAGGGTAAGAACTGGCCGAGGAGAGCTTAATTCATAGGAAGCTGACTAGCTCTTTTGCCAAATGGCAAAGGTTGGCAAGAGTCTCAGACGAGCACTTAAATCGCCGCCAAGTTACACCGTACATGTACAGTGCCGCCGGAATGTCCCCTTACCAAATGGCCGTATGGTTTCCCAACCCTGCCCCATATGGTCGAACAATAGAGGCCGTATGATAATTACAGGGTAGGGGAATCCCCAAGCAATCCTTATCGGACACCCAAATTAGTCGGTTCAACGAACACGGTCTGCCCCTTCTTAATTGCCTCACTTAAGGTTTCTATTATAGCTGATGCAAAGAGATTGCTATCGACACGAGCAAACAATACCGGGTTATGTATCAACTGCAACAGAAGACTCGAGTAAAGGCAAGTCGAATATTAGAACAAAACTCTGAAGAACAAATCAGGCTTAGTTTTAAAACACGTGTAACAATTTTATTTGATGATAATAAGTCACGATCAACAAAAGCGTAGTTAAAATGGAAAATTATAAATAGCTAATACATCAAATAAATATCAATGTCTCATTACCTTTATTGCATGTGTTGCTAGTTTAGTAGCCTGATGCACGACCTTCTCTTCGTCGTATTTCTTTAACACATAGTAAATGGCTTGTCGCGACACTTTATGGCCTTCATTTTCCATTTGTGCGGTTATGTTTTTAATTCGCACCCCTTGTTCTCGGAGTGCGATGATACGCAGACGCACGTAATCGCTAAGAGGCATCTTGGAATTGTGATGATTTGGAAAATCTGAGTGTCACAGAAATCAGTGACATAAACATGTCATATTATACAAAATACTTACTGGCCATTTAGGAAGTCCAGATACACAAACAATCCTGTTGACACGACGTGTCAGTTGATTTAATATTATGTGCAATTGATTAGTTTGGATTGAAGAGCGTCATCGCAATGTTAACATTAATTTTAGACGACGCGTGTCACACAGTAGTGATTATGTAATAGTCAGGGCTTAATCACTGTGTGAATACTGTGTGAATCACAGCATGAATAAAGCTAACCTGAACTGATTGTTAATTAATGTGAGATGACACGTGCCAACCAGTGAAGTAAGCCCGAAAGATTGTAATCCAGCTTTATAAATTAATTTCTTTTGATGCTTTTTGTCCTACAGAATCAAGGAATCAGTCTTTCGACCGGCCACCCGTCGCCTTGTCAAATAAAGAAATATTCGAAATTCGACAACGGGCCAGTTCCCCAGGCAACTTTTGCGTTCAGTTGATGGGAAGGTTGTTTACGATTGATGAACGAATACGAAAGGACAGAAATGTTACGGGTGTAGATGGGAGAGATCCTATATGCAAATATAGACAGAACTATATTAAAGATATGGCTAACAAAATGTTTATCACTGAAACAACTGACAAGTCTTTTTGGAAAAAATGCATTTCGTCTATGAACAAAGCTAATAGAAATAAAAGGACATACTATAAAAATAAATTTCAATCTTGTTAATAATATGTATATAGCAAAGACAGTTTGAAGCCTAATAAATATTACATGAACAAGTAAAATAGTGTTTTATTTGATCTTCAATAAATTCATTAATTCATTTATTAAAATCTTTTTGGTAAAGCGACTTTTAAAAATCATTGTTGGCAAGTTCTTATACTTAAAATCTCCGTATCAGAGTAGAGTGATCAAAGTTGAGTGAAGCCACCGCGCATTAAAAGTCAATTAACGCTTGGACGAACACTTAATTGCGACCACGCTCACGTTTGATCTTTATCTCAGCGAGCTAGGGTTAGGCTCTTTTGTTAGCAGAAAGATTGTCACGATAATTGCACGACGGGCAGGGTATGGAACTATTGTTAACAGAAACCAAACAGCGTATGGATGACAATGTTATTTCCATAGTTACCGAGCCAGGCCGTCCGTACAACCCGCAGCGACCCGGAGGGTAAGTAAGGGGACATTCCGGCGGCACTGTACCATGCACATGTTAAGACAATAGTCCCAAAGGCTCGATGGTCATTCTAACAATTTTCTTGACACGCAAGCATCTCAAACACTATATGAATATGGTTCATACATGTAGTTTCATGGCGATAAGTATTATTCACAAAATATAAAAAAAATTGAGAATGAAGTTTTTTATTTTAATTTTGAAACTACTTTGTCAATGAGAATGTTAGAGTATCAAAATTAAATAAAACAATAAACAATAGTCGTAAAACAGGTATGAATGTCAGTGAGGGTAATCTTGATCCTAAAATGGGCATGCCTTTGTAATTTCATCATTTCACAAAATCGAGATTTCTTTAAAATAGGTACATACAAATGTCTTATACGACACGAATAAATTCCACTTGCAATGAAAGACAGAAAATATCTGTGCAAACATCTTTTTTTTTTAGAAAATTGTGTAACGATGCTCATTGGAATTCCTTTCATTTACTCTAATACTATCTGATACCATATGGTGGAGTTTAGCAGCAATAATCTGACTGAGTACTCGGTTAATAAGTATCTATAAGTAATATGATATGAAGCACATACGTACCGCATGTATAACATAATGAATTCATAATGTTTACGTCGTAATCAAACAGCAAAATCAAGCACCACCTACCTCCAGCATTGTCGCTTCTTTGTCCTGCGCAAGAAAACGAACCTTAAAGTGTTATGCGGACGATCCTTTTTTTTACTGCAACAAGTGATACAAGATATGCGCATGCCTGAATATATTAGTCATATTGTGTTTGAAGTAAAGCAGCAGCGCTGTTTTTGTATGTAAATAAAACGAGAGTTAAATTCACCATCTTTAAGCATTTTAAAAGTGTAAGTTTTTAAAATATATAAGACAAGAGAAGTAATCTTTTTCCAGATAAAAATTAAAAAGAAAGTCAAAATTGAAAATAATTGCATAAAAAGACCAGGTAGTACTAGCCCGTGAAAGATTGTAATGGGAAGAAAGTCCTGTAACTCTTTGTACAGGCTCATTTATCTGGTATTCACTGTCCCTATACGACACTCTCGTCTGTCATTGGGTCTTTGGTGGAACTTTGCGGCGATATCTCCTCCGTAGAATTGTTATTCTGTTTTTCATTGGAGATGCAGTTCTTCCTTTGCCTTTCTTGTTGATTATCTATTGGTTTTTGTGTTGTTTCGTATATCTTTATAACTCTAACCATATTTCTTGTTTTCATAAATGTAAGAATCAAATACCCTAAGATAGCAATGCATATAATGACGGCTGCTATTACTAGCAGGACATAAAATGTGTTTAAAATAATGTTTCTCACAGCTGCCACAAGAGGTTCGCTTTTAAACTTCAAGTGATTTCTGTAGGTTGCTTTGTCATATTCTGAAACAAAAGTGAAGTAAAGTTTGCTAGATGTAAATTTACACGCAATATTGCTGTAAATCAAAAGTTTGTGGCAACGAGTCTGCAAGTAATGTTTTATTGCTGCAAATCTGCGAAAGGAATTGAATTTTGGAGCAAATTTCTAAAAGGGTAGTTTCTGCTGTACTTAACAACATACAAATTTGTCCTTAAAGGAAACAGTGATTTTTCTTTAATGATGCTGATGATGATAAAAGCAAAAGTAAACTTAAATCATGTGGCAATAATCCAAATTAAAACCTACATTTATAACACACCTGTAAGTAATGGTTATTTAATGCATTATTTTCTTTACAATAATACCTGGCAGTTGTTATTTTCACTAATCGATATACTCTCGTTGTTGCACTTGTGTAAATTTACATCTGAGCTCACCTTGGTACGTTTTAGGCTCCACCTGGCGGAAGTTGCAGGGCAAAATATCTAATCTTAATGTCCTAATGTCAAATTGTATGTCACAGAAACCTTGTAGTTCAGTGCGGTATACACAAAGTTCATCTCGGTATGCTTTTATTTTTTCTGCCTGGAAAGACAAAATATCATTCAGACATGCTAATTTTACCGTAGGTTAAAATATAATTTCTTCATGGCAATTTTATTTTCAACAAAAAATAAGACGCTCTTTTCTTTCGATCTCCTAAAATAAGTTGTATAAGACGCTTCAAATTTTCTTTCAAAACGTTAAATCAAACGCTTAAGACCTCAAGATGCACTTCAAAACGACCTATGCCTTCATACAAAATTCAAACTCACTTGTTCTCTATTAAACCTCTCCACAATATCGTGTATTCCAGAGAGCTCATTTCTCATGTGTTCCGTGTACGACTTCATTGACACATTATTGATGAAGTTGACGTTCTCGAAAATCTCCCAATTCGAATACTCTAGATTAAGATCCAGGCGAGCTGTCAGAAGGTCGTAAAACTGCAGCTCCTCCAGCACGTCCACTGTCATAAGCTGGCTGGCAGCCGTAATGATGAGGTAAACGCACAGACCAGCCACGGCGCCCAGGATCAACTTCGGAATTAATGTTGTTTGGAAAACCATATAGCTTATCTTTTTCATCCCTTGAAGAAATGTGAGAAAGGCCAAAGAGATGTAGTGGAATATCAAAAATAGAACATGTGTCACCCGCTGTCTACCTGAGGCTGCAACACTGTTATCTTTCGTCCTGACAGACTTAGATTGGAAAATCTCAATCTTTTGTGCCAGTGCTTTGTTTTCTTCTATTTTTGCCTGTGTTTCACTCTCAACAACCCTTTCTTCAAAGCCTTTCAGTAGTTGGACCACAAATATGTACGTTCTGGTACTTCGAAATATCAGTAGAAGTACATCTAACAGGGCAAAAAACGCCATTAGAGCCTGGTAGATGAAACGTAACCCGGAGAGTTGCTTCAGTTGCTGCACTTCTTCACTAGTCTCTCGAATACGTTCGAAAGTTTCCTGTTCTTCGTCTGCGCGTTCTATGTTAAATGCCGTTTTATTGTCGAATGATGAGACAAGTGACGAACTGCTTAATGTTTCGGTTTGCAAGGTTCCACCAGCCGTGTTATCACTCTGATCAACGATGTCCACCTCCGTGTAGGTGACATAGGTTCGCTGAGAGTCCGTTTCCCGGGGGATTGATGCCTCGGTCCCTGATCCGTCAACACCGGGGCAAATTGTAGGAATACCGAAGTCTAACGTGGGAATATCGACATTGAAGTCTACACCAGGCACGTTTATACCCGGCCACGTTACGTTTGGGAAGTTGAAATCAGGAATGAAAGATGTTGCAGTGATTGGAAATTCTAAATCAAATCTGAAAAGAAAAATATTTTATCTATTCATATTTTGCCCGGCTCAATTTATATGTATTTGCTTACTCTATGAATATCTAAAAACATGCACGCGTCCCCAAATTAAAAAAAAACGTATATTTCATCTTAATCATACATACCACATAGTTCATATCTGGAGAAAAATGGATGGGATAACTGTAAGATGAATAAATAACAGCATATATAGGGCTTTGAACCATACTTACTTTTTGAGAAGATTCACAGGAACGAACTCTATGTCTGGGACGGAATCAATGCCAAGAAAATCGATGAACCCGACATCTATTGGCGGAAAACTGAGTTCACCAGTTAACACTTTGACTGCTTGGATAAAAGTGTATAATCCTCGCGGGATAGCCAGCCAGCCATTGTTTCGTACTTGACGAAGCCATCCTTTGAACCTCCTGAATACGCGACCGATTTCTCCAACCACCTTGTCGTGNTGTCGTTTAAAATGTTAATGTTGATCCTTCATACTTATTAACAGATATGCCCTAACACAATTTACTTTCTTGGGCCACTTTTGTTGTGGCTGCAAGTGCTGGCTAATTGCATTTACAGCCTGGGCTTTTGTGAATAGACCTGGTAATATGACCGAGTACATAAATTAGTATTACATAGGATATTTGGTTACCCTCTACCAGGGCGGCAGATAAATTATGTGCACTTTTCTCTAACTATACCGTAAGAAAAAATGTCATGAATTAGCCAGAGACATTTCTGTGAATATTAAGTGAAAAAAATCAATCCGTGGCCCTGGTAGAGTGTACATCCGATGTGGTAGGCCCCTACCTAGGCAGGTGCTGTTGATTAATTCAAACCCTCTGGCGCATATGCACTGATTTTCACCCGGGTCACAAGAGACAAGGCTCTGGCTGCTGGAACTCGGGCACACACTCGTAGAGAGACAATACCGGTTAGGGGTAAAGTGTGCACTTCTTAAATCTGTAAAAGCAAAAGAAGTTTATCGGTTGGAAAATAGTGGTCACGCTTAGGGTATACTATGAACCGAGAAGGTTAATTTTTCACATTCCTAAGAACAGCAACGTATTTTACCTCGAACAACACTAAAAGTGTTCACAACCAAAATTCTGTCATTGTTATTGATTTCGTTCGCACGAAGCGAGGCATCCAGCACAAGAAGCACAATAATTACACAGCTGCATCAGTCTCTCTCTCTCTCTCTCTCTCTCTCTCAGACGTATTAAGTTCCCATACCAAACACTTTGATACTATCATTATGGGTCAGCTGGTCTGCTTCAACACGTGAGTACGTCCTTTTCTTGAAGTAAATCTCCACAGAGACTGAAATATTGATTATAATTTAAACTTCACAATTATTATAAGTCGACATATTTTGCATCTCGTGGACTGACTAAAAAAGCATACCACCTTTGAAATGTAACAGAAACGGTTCGAAAAAATTGGAACACATCAATTCCTCATGACACGAGGTTTGCAACTAAAGAAGAAACACACATATGTACTGGTAGATAGATCGATACTGATAAATATGTAGATAGACAGATACCGGTTTCGTTTCGTAATAATTCTCTGGGTAAATAAATGGTCAACACCGCTCGCGGAAGGAACATGCACGCTGTCTGAGCCACGGTAACAAGTGTCAACACGGTAACAGTTGCCAGCATTAGTTTTTTAGCTGCCACTCCCCTGTGTTGAACGGTGGCCCCTCTAACGCTAGCGTTCAGTGTGACGTGGTCGACCCCAAGAGTGGAGATGGAATCGACTGGTATAGCGTGACTGTGGCCTTGTACCAATCCCTTGGTTTTTGAGGCAGTCTGGATACCATTCCCCTGTGTGCGCTTTTGGACAAATGAAAAGACACAAGGAGAAGTGGTCGTAATATCTTAATTAAGACGCTCTTTACAATATGTATATTGTAAACTTTTTCAAAGGCGTCCATTAGAAAAGAAAGATGGTGAAAGAACTGTATCTATTGATAACAAGCTGTGCGTCTTTTTGCCCTTTCGCATCTACTGGCGTCGGTTATGGGTTTTTTATTTTTGTTATATTAAAATATGAAAACAGTTGAATCTTTATGATACCTGAGTACTCTCCTGCTCCTGGCTTGTCTCAAATGCTCTTCGCATTCGCTGTATTAGAGAGGTTGGCTCCAGTCGTTTTTGTTCTGTGAATACACAGACAGACATAAGATTAAACTTTAATACAGGATCAATAGTTTGATTATAATATAAGGCTACCAGTAAGTAATTCTGATAAACTGTGCCTGAATTTTTATAGATTGTTTTTGTTTCCTCAGTCGCCAATGTGACTATACGCTTATTCACCTTTGAAGATAGGAATTTTGAATAAAGGGCTGCCAGACATATCTGTTAAACACATGTTTTCTAGATGCCAAAATAAGGTTTTCTTCAATTAAACAGTGTAGGGTTATTATTGTAATACAAAATGCTTACCATAAACGTTTTCAGTTTTTGTAACTCGACGTCGGCGGTACATAATCACAATCGCTGTGCTTGCTGTCAGTATCACGGTCACACCAGAAGCAATCAGAAGTATCTCTACCGTGTTGAGGGTACTGTCATCATGTTTGGAGTCCTATAATGCAAATTTAGAATTTAGATTGATAACGAGATGTTTATGTTTAAATCCATGAAACGTAGAACAGCCGTAGAAACAGGGTACATGCAAGACAGATGATTGATTGAAATGCATAGATATTCTCTGTGTTTTCGGAAATGTTTTTCAATACTTACGATCTGTATCATCATAATTTTTCTGCCTGTATCATTCTGAAGATCCTGCCACATCGTAATTCCATTGAGATCGGCATTCGTTTTTGCTTGAGATTCCAGAACAACACGGATCCTTTGATTATCGCTATCTTTAAGCTTCACGCCGCCCTAGAATTGGACATGAACCGTCGATTTCATTATGCTTGTGTATTTTTACATTTTTCTTTTTACTTATGACCTGTTTGTTGTCAGTGTGTTATTGCTCCTGTCCGTAGATGTGTGACATAACACGTGCAGGTGCACGTACATGCGTGCTTGTGGAGTCATTCCACATTTATAGAGCACACAGACACACAGACACACACACACACACACACACACAAATACGGGTCCAGGGGACACAGGGGAGGGGAAGCAGTCTTTAACATATATACACATTCTATCATAACAAAAAAAAAAAGATTTAAGACAAAAAAAAAAAATATATATATATATATATATATATATATATATATATATATATATATATATATATATATATATATATATATTGTCACGTGTACTCCCCCCCCTTTATTTTGTATGATCTATGGTGTGTTGTTATGTTGCCTATTATGGTATCAAACCGTGAGTAGATATGCTATTACTCATGCCGCCGTCTTCACCATCTGGCCACTGGGTAACAAATCATTTTTCGACCTCTCATTTCCCCACGACACAATCTGAACTGACTTAACTCACATATAAGTTATGCCTGATGACCAAGACATCAAGTAATTCCGGGTTTGGAATGCTGAATTCCTGTGTCCTGTGAAATGACGCAGCGTCACATGGCGTGTCGTGGTTTACTGACGTCGTGTTGTTCTCGGCACGTGCTATGCCGTACACAAGAAGAAGAACACATTGCAGCAGGAAGAACATCGAGGCGAAATTAAGTAAGCATCTGAAACAAATGCTGCGTTAATGTTTAAGCATGGTATTTTATAAGTAGTTATATCTACGGCAATTGTGCTGCAGTTTATTTAAGTGAACTCACCTTAAAGGATTACACATGTAGAAGCTTATTCCCCAATGATAACACGGTCGGCAACAATGAATAATATATCGAACCCTGGATAAATCTGACTGTGTCATTATCAAATTACCCTTCGTATTTAAATGCTATGTCCGGATGACATGATGTATTATAATCACATTACGTACTTGCTGTTATACATCTTCATCATACTGTGTATAGCATCACACAAAAAGCGAAAGATTTTGTTTCCGTAAAAATTTTAAGCAAAATACAACAAAAACGGAAACAAACAAACAAACAAACAAACACGAAATATGAAATCAAACGAAAAAATATTTAACACAATTCTGCAAATCAACAAAAAATCGTTAAGATAAATGTTTGGCATTTCGTCACAGAATTACTAAAAAAAATTAACACTAATCACACCCTTACCAGAAAGTTCACCAGTAACCTGTAGCCTTCCCAGTGTGCTGCCTACTAGTCTAAAATGAACGGTACGTCTTATCAAATCTACCCTGAAACAATGGACTCACTGGAACAAGAAGATAACGTTGTAAAATGAAAGCAAGCAAGTTCCACGGCGTCTGCTTTTTATTACTTTCTGCTGCCGAACTTTGCTACTTACGCTTTTTTTCTTATTAACTTCATGAACTGACTCAGCAAAAAATTCAATGAAATGTTCATTGAAAGTGATAAGCCGGACGTAGCGCAATTCAGTCGTCGCAATTCGAGGATGAGGTACAGTGTATCAGGTAAGGGTGCAGAATGTGTGTGCTTTTATCTCGGCTCCAGCGCGTGTGTGTGTGTGTGTGTGCTCGTCTCAAGTGTAGGTTGCACAGGCGTCGTGCGATGAAATCCTATACGATTTTCCGTGCGATTTTTTTTCATCGAAATTGTCTTCGGACTACAGTGAGTATGTTTACATTATTCATGAGAGCAGAGTATTTCATCCAAATTATCTTGAGCTCAGGTCGGGAAAACCCGGTCTGTTTGAACAGTGACCATACGGAGTCATTCAATTTCAATGCACCCGTGATTTCTTTGCTGTACACTCAGTGCAAGTTCACCAAAGAATTTAATACCGAACGATAATTGTGCAATGTCACCGCTTGCACCCACACGGAAGTCGCACGAAAAGTGACAGTGGGGCAGTATTATACGGACATACGGATATACGGACATCGTGCGTTAATCGCATTACTTTCTCTACAAAATTTATTGTGCATCTCTTCTGTCAAAATTATGTACATAAAAATACATTTTACACACGAAACTGACTTCTTGCACCAAATGGAGCTTTCATGTGTTATTAGTTTTAGCCAGGTGGTCACAAAGTGTTAAAAAATACACTTTCCCAAGTTATCGGCCTCCCTTCAGAAGTGCTTAAACCCCTACACTGTAAAAACAGTGTTTAGCTCCGAGACACATTTCTAAGCGCCTGTTTTGTCTCATTTTTTCCACGCGTTTAGAACCTAAGCACGTTTAGCCTATTAACATGTTACACGCTTTGACGTGCTTCTCGCCTAATAAATGTAGGGTGTATTTGTTTAACTTTAAGGTCGTAACGTTTTCAACTGTTTCAGTCACTACACACACACACGCGCGCGCGAAGTCACGGTCACCTTTAACTGCTATAGCTATCTCTATCTATAACAGGGTACCGTGAACTGTCAACATAGTTGATTCACACCATCATCTTTACAGCGGGACTTATTCATCCTTGTGTTAGCTGACCCTGCGAGGAAGTTAATTGGAATATATTTCTGAAAAACAAGTTAGGAAAATTCACTACAGTTTACTTAAGACACGAAACAACTATCAATTTTACTTTTAAACATTTTTTCATATTTTGATAAAATGCGTTAAGGTATTGATGTTCATTTATTTTTTCCGGAAGTAATGAACAATAGAACATCAGGATGATGGTGGGGTATTCATTATAATGGTTTATTTAAGCTTTCATCACATGCTGGTTATTTTGGTAACGATAGTCCGAATATTTTTCAAATCGCACCGCTCTAGTCGCCGACTAACCCAAGCCCATTTTGGAATTAACCACTAACTGTAGTTCATACAGCATAAGACGTGTTTTGTTGATAAATAAAAAAAGTTTTCAAAACATTAAATAATGTTTTTCCAGAATGTTATAAAACGCTTATAAAACTGCAAGTGCATCATCTTGCATGGAGTTAAAAACACCCATAACGTTACCATGACGTTATTCTATACCATCACCATCATGTAACCAGCTGATAACGTCGTGAAAACGTTATTTGTTATTTGGATTATTACTTAATAGGCATATTTTGAATAATCACACGTTACTGCAAGGAAGGGCACAACGCGTTCGAGCAGGCTGCTTCTCGCCTCCAACAGCCCCATATGTTTATAAGGGGAAGTGTTAAGCAAAATTGTTGAGTCTTGTAATAAACTTGTTATGGGATCGTATATATGGGATTGTGAAGCATTTTTTTCTGTGACGAGCTTGAAAAGCTAAACGTTGTTTAGCAGCTCCACGCGTTAAGGAATTCCACACCTATAGCAGCTCCATATGTTTAGCAGCCTCACGCGCTTAGCAGGGGAAGTGCTTAGCCAATGTGCTTAGCTTGTGATAGACTTGTCATAGAATCATATGCCGGTGAAGCTAAACACATAGCTAAACGTGTAACAATGCCAACGTGTCTAGCTTTTTCTTCTTTGAAACGTTTGAAAAGCTATACGCATTTAGCATTTACACATATTTCTAAATGCGTATAGGTGCCTAACGTGTGTTGTATGTATTTAAATGCTAAACACTGTTTTTACAGTGTAAGTAATCCATGATGAGATAAAATGTTGTCTGTTCTTTCCAGTCCTTTTTGTTTTATTTTCATCTATTTAATTTATTTCGCAATTAATTTACATATTCTGTCTAAACACATTTACTCTGTTAATTTGCATACTATTTTGTTTTTCATTTTCAGCAGCAAAATGATTCATGATATGGTTTTGCAAATCGTCGTCTTTCTGGGCGTATATTTAACTGCCAGTCGGGGCCAGAACACAGCTTACCAACCTTTAGAGTCAACAGAGGAGTTCACCATTGATGAAATACAAGAAAGCATCCACGATCTACCATCTCTTTTGGTTATACGCATGGGGTTCAAGGTATGGATACTTATTTTGTCAATACAAATAATGTACATGCGTCAGATATCGTGAATTGACTAATTGATACTGTTATTTACTTTGATTTTGATATAGTTACTGGTGCCGATATTGATCCTAACACTGATATTAGTATGTGTCTGTGGGCATGATAAGAGCAAGAAAACCCGTTTTTGGGTATGCGTTGGTTGTGTTGGAATGTTTTCCCAGCACAGGGAAATTGTGATTAGTGGCTAAACAATGGCCTTTACATTGTGATAACTGCCATTGAAACATTTGATTAAATATTTGTTGTATGAATGTGTCTTTGTATACAATGTCCGGAAATGGGAGCTTTCTGGGTTATCGTAATGCGTTCGCTATTTGAAAAGATAAATTCACAAAGCAGGGCTGCGGTGAGGGACGGAAAACAAGACCCCCCCTTCCCCGCTCTTCCTCCTCACGTGTCACGCTCAGATGGTAGGGCCCACTTGGACTTCGACATTGGTTGACTGGGGTCTCGGGTAACCATGCAGTATTTCAATGGTTTATCAAAGTATACATTTGACTCTAAAAAAATGCAGAGGTGGACAGTATCCCTAACTCCCCCCCCACCCTCGCCCCCGCCATATTTTATCTGTCAAAGTCTATCTCTTTAAAAAATCTTAAAACAACATATATATATATATATCTTATTTTTTCTTATTCTTATTTTTAAAAGTTACTTTTTTTGCGTGATTAAATACTGTGCATTTCCAAATTGTTTGCAGAAAGAAATATGCAAGTAGTAATCGTTTGAGTGGAGAAATTGAAGGGCATTTGCTGAAACGACTTGCCATAATTTTGCAGGGGTCAGTTAGCTTTCGAGAAAGCGAAGACTTCAAGGTGATCGTCAAAGCTCGGACTAATTCTAGTCGAGAGCTTAAACAAGTTGTGAAATATAGTTTCGCAAGAATTAGCACCAACGAAACGCCAGAAAGTATTGCTCTCCTGCAAGTGGTACGTGTATTCTTCTCAAGTCAATCTCCGTTTTGATACGTGTTAAATCAGGTATCAGAGTAATATTATTAAGAAAAAATATTTTAAAAAGCGCTTGTCACGTTTTCATTCTATTTATTTGTTATTCTTTTTGGTACGACAACCCTTTTTTCAGATATATGATAGCATGGCGAGCTGTGACAATTTAATGTAGATTTCAAACATAAGGTATGCACCGTTAGTGGAATTCGATTGAAAATAGTCCATTATTAAAATATTCATACACTTATGAGATTTTACTTGTCATATCATATTGATAGTATTTGTTTGCATTAATTATCACTCTTGACCTACAGTGTGATGACACCCAATCTGCTCATTTGAATGATGTGACGTCAGAAATAGGCGTGGTCGTGGGCGTGTCCACGGGAGTGGTCCTGGTGGCATTGATACTGTTCTCAGTGTGGTGGCACAGGTATAAGGCTGATCAGGGGGAGGACATCGACTCTGCATACGGTATGGCCACTGCCATCTACATTACTTAGTAGATTTCCCCGATTCCCCTTTGATTTTACTTTGATGACTATTAAAATGCACGTGAAATCTACTGCTCCAGTTTTATCTTTATCACATGACTGTTTTTTGTAAAATTGAAACTTAATTTTGCCCAGAATTTGATGAAAATTAAGTAGTTAGCAATCAATGAAATAAAAATGGTTTTTATTCCCTTATTCACATGTTAGTTCACATTTTATTGTGACGTAATAGGGTATGAATATACATGTAGGGAAACCTTCCTGTTCGCAATGTTATATCCCCATATATACTTGTATATTAACTCTGTAGACAGTAAATAAATTATTTTTTTATTGAAATGAGACAGAAATGGAATTTATTGAGCCAGAATACAACAAAACGGAGACTTTCGGAGTGGAGCTTAAGAAAACTCATTCACCATACTTGCTTAGAAAAGCTCTTCAGCCCAGCGATTCTGTGGTAAGGCATCGGGAACAAAACCGCGCTAATAATTAGCGTCGTAGACGATAGTGTAGAACAAACTGTTACGTGATAATAAAAGGCTAACAATACATGCACAGTGTAACAGCATGCGAGCTTATCGTGTATTGTAATAAACACTGTAAGTTCCCGCTGAACAATTTATGAACTTCGAATTGGGAATTTAAGTAAATAAATAGTTTGAAATATTGAAATAACATCAAATGTATAGCGAGTCATAATATCAAACAAAAGAGGAGACCAAGAGATGAAAATAGAAGATACGTGACATTTATGAAATAATAATGCTTCCTAAGAAACAAATAAGTAATAAAAAAGTTTTTTGCACTTATTGTAAACTGTCTTATAGAAAACATATGACGTATTTCAGGATTCAGATTTATCCTCTACCACAAGCGACACAGACGCAGGGGCAGACACCCAAAAAAGGCGGAAGAAACACGAAACAAAGGCTAAGGCTGACATATTGGATTCTGCATCGAATACTTCTCCAATAAGTGTCAGATCAGCGCGCCTGATTTTTGATAAACCGAACAGAAGTTATAACCACAACGCCAGGGGCCTCGCGTTGCCGTCCACAGAGTACACATTACAGGTGAAAGCAGAAGTTTATACTCCAACCGCGAGGCGGGAACCCAAGGCTCCCTCCCCCTTGGCACTTCACAAGACACACCGACTAAAAACGTCCAAATCTCCCAGCGAAGAAAAAGAGGAAGAAAATGATAATCTCTGCACTTTGGATAAAAATAATGGAATCAAAAATGCATTGATAAGCAGATCAAAGGATAAAATGCTGGGACTTGACAATCCTGCTATAATTATACATGAGGTTAATGGCGAAGCAGACATTGTGAATGGCATCTCTAAGCCTCAAAACACCAACACCGCTCCTGTAGATACGCTGGAAAAGAACCCTGGCATACTGCTCCATCACTGGAGACAAAAAGAAGAAATAGAACCAACATCGCCTGCCGTCTCAGAAAGAGTAGCTATTTTCCACAAAGGAGCCGATGTAAAGCAAAAAGGGGGAATGATAGATGCTACTGTGGCGGAAGCAAAAACTCAACGAAGAGGAGGAGGTGGAAAAAAGTAGGTTGTGGCAAATTACAATGGTTTATTGCAAGATTGTTGCATTTTTGTCCCATGTCTTATTGTGAATAGTTTCCAGTCATTTCTTTATGAGTCTTTGTATATCCTTAAATATTCTTTGTATATCCTTAAAATGCTGCGTTTATGGCAAAATATGGTGCAAGGATACATACTTGTAAGGGCAAAAATAACAGTCCTAACTGAGTTTCAAAAGTAAGTATACTACCTGATAGTCTAATGTTACTATGAAGGTTTGCAGATATAACATTAACTTATCAATTGTATAACCTAGCTATCTTCTTCCAAGTCTAGGAATGCAACCTGTGACCCCTTACATCTTCCACAGGCAAGTCGCCAGCAACGATCTCAATGCAACCACTAGACGACAATCATCTGCTAAACAGAAATCTAAAATTAAGCGTCTTGTTCATATGTTCTAAATGTACACAATTTTTACTCATTATATCATCCCACATCTTCATTTCAGGTTTCATCCTGCCGCATTAACAACGTTGACAGTCCTTGGTATGATTTTTGCTGAATCCTTCTCTCAGGTGTATTTCGACGTTCTGGTGGACGTTATTATACATGTACCAAAAAATTCAACACTTGGAGCTGCTCACGTCTTTCAGCAACCTGGAAAACCCGTTGATGTCAATGCTTCTTGGCTTCCCAAAATGGAAATCCAAACTTTTGGTAAGAGCTGAATTTTTTTTTAGTTTTGGTACCACAAACGGATTTAGAGTTTATTAGTGGGCAGGCCTGTGAACACTTGCCTCTCATTTACACCTACAATGTGCCATCTTAGGCATCGCCAAAGTACTTTTGTTCTGGTTTTCAACATTTTATCCTTGTGTTTTCCGTATTTATAGAATCTTTGTCCTTTTCCTAGTGATAGTTAAGTTGGCTAGATACATCAAAAATAAACTTCTTAACAATTCCAAATTTTTTCTCTAACACGAAAAATTTCTTGGTCCAACATAGAGAATAAAAGGATGAACATATGATTCAAGTATATCAAGCGCTAGTCAATGTCATGACGATTGTTGAATTTTGAGTCTTTGACAACATTAGACGTAATATTTTACACATTCCCTTGTTATTACAGAGGTTAATAATCTACACATGATCGTCATTACGGATCCGCCGTGCCAAGGACTGCAATGTGACCATGGTTGCGACTATGCCACCAACAAATGCGTGTGTCGTGTTGGTTTTCAGTCTTTCAACGACACAAGCTGCCAAGGTACGTTGTAGCAGGATTTATACCATTTGGGAGCCTTTTTTGCGTGGAATTGGTACGGTTATTGGGTTAGTCGCTTGGTTGCTGAAGTGGCTGCTTTACTAATGATTAATTTGACTGCTGGTTCAGTTGGTTGCGTATATACGTATATACAGTGTGTAGTCGCTGTTACATCGACCCGGCTGGCATATCAGGAATTTGATGTGTGAATATCGGTGTGAATAGAAAAGGACCTTTCAATATGGTTAACCGGTGATGTTTTCCATAAATGAAACTAAAAATAAAAGATTGTTTTTAACAAGCATTTATCTTTCAGTCCATTAGTTCAAACCATCCCCATGTATATAATGAACTTTTACAAGCCATCTAGCTTACGGTTGTTTCCAAATATGTATTTGAATATTTCAGAAACTTCCTGAATGTTGAATTTATTATTTTCCAAGATATATTTAAATTGATATAAAGTAACCGCAACACAGAACTACTAGCACATGTCATTAGAATACCATAATACATGTAGCATATTTTCATTCTGCAGACAAAGATGAGTGTTCCATTGAACATGTTCCACGGGTTTGTCACAAAAATGCCATATGTACCAATACATTTGGTTCTTATTCATGCGCGTGCGCAGACGGGTTCTATGGTGACGGCAGTGAGTGCAAGAGTAAGATTAGCATGAAAAATTCAGTTTAACGTTTTCATACAATTTTGGGTAGATATTTAAACTTTGTTTATCCGCTTTATTTTGCACAGAGTATATTTTAAAACCAACTTTTATATAAGCTTTGTGTTAAATAAAGAAGTTGGTTTACAGTGCATCACGTTTAGGGTCCCACATCTATATATAAACATATATTGTATTATCAACTATTCAAACAAAGCATTATTCTAAGATTCTTATTAACTTTTTAGATTGCAGTGAACCTTGTCTGCCAGGGGAATTTGAATACAGCCCTTGTAATGACACTTCACCAAAGATTTGTAAAGGTTAGTCTATGGAAATAGATCCATGCGTTTGGTATCAGTATCAGTCTGGGTGTCGATGTATGTCAGTTATGCAAAATAACAGTTAAGATGTCATTTGAAGACACCATTCCAAAACAATAGAAAATTTAAATCAAATATATGTCTTCACATTTTCAAAACAATTTCAAAACATCCTGCTTAACCAGTAAACGTATTATTTTATTGACCAATTTGAGCTGAAAAAGAACGGAAAACAAGGCTATTACCAATGTCAGCATCATGTATCCGGATTTTTCAGCGTGTACCACAGTTTGTCCGACGGAGTATTACCTTTCTACTAACTGCACAGCGACGACGGATGCCCGTTGTTCTGGTGGGGCTTACATAAATGTCTTGATAATTTTTTTGGTTTGTTTGTTTTAGTGGCTTTAAAAGAGGCCTTTGTAAAATATTTCATTCTTGTACAATACATTGCGTATCTAAGTTCATTATGTTTAAGTTCCAGACTTACATGTAGTTAAGGTACATGCGCTGAGGCTTGAACTCGTGTTCACGAATTAGTTAAGATTAAAAGCGAACGCATTTGAAAACAATCAGGATTGTTTTTATATCTAGACAAAACTATAAAGTAACAATAGACACAAATACTTTTTTGCTAAGCCTTTTTTATCCCTGTCGTTAGCCTGCAAACCGAAGTGTGGCAGAGAGGAATACGAGTCGACTGCATGCGGCGGGACAACAGACCGCGTTTGTAGAGGTATACATAAATCACAGTCTGAGTTAAACATTGTATTGTATAGTGTATTGTATTATTTTGTATTTCTATTTCTTCTAATATTTTACATTTAAATATTGCATTATTTGGTGCTAGGATAAAGGAGTGTTGTGCAAAATCTTCACAACCTTCAAAATCTTCATATTCAGAAAAAAGGAAATATGATCGACGTGTACTACAGCATCATTATATAGTATTTCATAAACAGTTACTGCTAACATGAATCGTTACAACCACGAAAATTCAACTGATGCAAACCTTTTTCCAGGTTTAAGTGACATCAGACAGCCACTGGTCACTTCTAAGAACGTCCTGTTGTACGAAGATCGCAGAAACGTGGACACTAAGAGTACGGGGATATTGGGCGCTACAAACGCCTCTAATCTTATTGGCACAGAATATACCCTAAATCGAGGTGAGGTTTGCTGTCTTAGCCGTTCATCCCTTGAGTTTCTGTGAAAAAGTATTAAAGTAGTATGCTATTAGAAGAATTAGTTACAACTTAATTACAAAACAGTTCGATATAATACAGTAACCTCAGTGTAGTACCATATTCTCCTTGTTTCAAGGTTCAGGTTTAAGTGTTCGTGTTAGGATCCTGGCTCTGAACGTGTCTCCTGTGTATACTTCTGTTGACCATTCCTCTGGCAACGACAACGCCAACAGAGGAACCACAAGTGAATATAAAAATCGATGCCAATACCCAATGCCATCAGCGTATATGTTGAGAGTCTCTAGTTTTCCGGTAGGTAGTTAACTAGCGCCCTTTATGTAGGTCGTGTGACGTTATGTCGATACTTGTAAGGTCACATGACGCTATTTCATAATAATAATAATAATAATAATAATAATAATAATAATAATGATAAGGTCGTTTACCTTTGAAGCATTAATAGTTATTACGAAAAAAACAGGAAGACAATTGGCGAGAAAAAAGGAAATGTGATAATTAAAAATTAAATATCTACAGTGTACATGTACTTGGAATATTTACTTGTGGCCACACGTTTACGGTTTCACAACAAATGTCTTCAAATAATATATGTAATTTTTATGCAGGAAGTCACGACTCTCACAAGTTATCAAAATTGTTCTCAGCAAATAATGTCAAATAAGGTCGCAAACTGCAAAGATGGATTTTACCGCACAGCAGATACTCCATGTAGGACACAAGATGGCCGTGTTATAGGAACATCGCCCCTTCCGTTCGTGACCCAGGGACTGGCGTGTGCCACCCCAGGAATGCTGACGAGACTGTTTAATAAGGACACGGAGTTAAAGGAATTCCAAGCTGTCAGAGTTGATTTTGACAAAAGGTACATGCGCTGAGGCTTGGATTTATGTACTGACATTTAAAAATATTATTCATTTCATTTTTGACACGAAACGTTGAGGTTATTACTTAATCGGCGCATGTACATTTACTGTATTTTGGTATTTTTCGTGTTTTGGTGTAAGTGCCATTTGTCGTTTAGTAGAATAACGTATAAACAATATCACTTCATTCGTGAAAGTAATTTTGGAGTTGTGCTGGTGTTAACATGAAGAAAATACAATTAATACTTTCATGCGTTTTTTCATTCAATTTTATTATTTGAAAAGATGTAAAAGTCTGAACGACCACTGTGGTCTGTGCACTGAGCAATGCGCTCACAGCTTCAGCACCGAAATCAACCCTAGGTGTAGGATCACGAAGGATGACGAGAACGGATTTAGTCCGCGTTTGAGAGACTGCCTTAAGTGCTGCGTTATACAGAAGTGTTCTGAATGCAAAACGCATGCCGATGAATGCGCTCCAAAGCGCATAAGGTAATTTGTTAGTTGTGCAATAGCCTTTAAATGCCAGGTTATGCAATGAAGATGGTTTATTGTCCTAGGATTATCAACAAGTTTCATTTGACATTCATATCTGAAACCCATTTTCATAAAGTTGCTTATACCATCGAACGACAATTTATATATATTAAATCTTTATTTTTCTATTTAATCAAAATAACTTATTCCACTTCTGAAAATTAAAACATGGAGGAAAGTTTATGACAAAACGGTTCATCTCCTTTACAGATGTAGAAAGGGCACGGTTGTGGTATTCTCTTTGGACCCACTATTCTCTGATGACGTCTACTGTCACGTGAAATCACAGCAGAATGGCGTAATATATCGTCTGCAGTACGAAGTCCTCAAAAATGGCAGGCGGCTGCAGCATGGTACTCAAATGACGGCAGAATATTATTTCAAGAAGAAAGACTTTGAACACGCAACGGGAATAGTGAGGTGCTGTATTGTCGTATGGTCCCATATAAGATTCCACTTGCTTAATGTGTAAACAATTTATTTAATTAAGTTTTCTTTGACTACCTTACTATACAAGTGTCGATTCGCCACTCCTGATCTTGTTGCATTTTCACATTCAGGCATGAGTTTTTAGACGTTTACTATGGAAGTGGGATCAAGACCCAAGTGACTTTATTAAAAACCAATATCAGATCAGGAAAGCCAAGGTATCAGGCCGGAAGATACAGGGATTTTGGTAGTAGGGTCCTTGATTGGACGTCTGGCATACACGTTGTTCCAAAAGTACCGTTTGGAATAAACAGTCAAACTTGGGGTAGGTTGTCCATGCAAATTGTTCGATATTCAGTCTTGGGCTTATTCTACTTAACAACACATTATGTATCACGTGTACTTAAAACACCTAGAATATCATGGCAAGGAACATGTTCTATATTGTTCATTAATTGCACTGATGGCATTTTTCTGACGTAGATATCATATCATGTCGTCTTTTCTATTTCAAAGCACAAGAATCCTGTGATCTTGACTTGGAGAGCTCGGTAAATGCGGCGAAGAAATGCGACCGTTTTTGGGAGGAGACACCGGGTATACTCGTCCAGTCGGACGACCCGCACCGCCATTTTATTTTGAGGAACAAAACCAACCCTCCCTACTTCGGCATTAAAGTTTCAAGGACCAGGTCTGTTTTGCGTTCTTTCTTTAAGGCAACATCTATCAGGAATGATCACTCGCTGGTGGCAAGATTGCTCCGTAACAGCACCTTCTGGGTCGTGAACATTTCTGGAATGATTGAACCATGCCCAGGTATATGGTTTTAAACCCCTAAAGTTTTGTTTTCTTGTCTGAGTCTCTGAGTGAAACCTAAACTTTAACTTATAAATTTGATTACTAAAATTGTTTTATATTGTATGTATGATGACAACATCTTCATTTAGTGGTACATATTCTTTGTTTATAATTTAAGTCAAGTTGTTAATTTTAATAAAAACCCAATGCACTTACAGGGGTAATAACAGTACTTGTAAAAGATCCAGTTATTGGGAACATGGTCCTCTTCCACTACGACCTGGTTGTTGGCTGCACCTCAGGCGGCGGGTCACACACAACGGGCACCAATCATGCAAACCGCAGCGCTTTCCTCGTCCAGCTACATCTCCGCGCGGATGGACCAGATATTCACCAAAGGACTTTGAACCTCGAATTGAGAGATAGTTTTAGACGTATTAATGTCACACTTTTTCGACCTGCTCCGAGAGACGCGTAAGTGAACATTTCTAGTTTCACTGACAAGATGTGTTTGTTGTATTAATGTTTCAGACCTAAAGGCTGTATGAAAAGAAACGCGAAGGGGACCTGTTATGAACTTTTCCAAAATGTGTAGCATGTATTATATTATTATGATTTGGTTCATTTTAAAAATATTGGCGTGTTTTACCTTTTGTTAAGTCACACTGAAAGTGTTATAGATAGGCAAGATTATGAATCGAGAATCACATTTTTTTCTTAATTTCTAGATACAATTTTGGCCGCCCACAAAAAGTGGACAAATTTACAAGCGACATGTTTCAACCGTTCATACCATTGATAGCAAGCTCCGTCGGGATGTTAGTGTTACTTGTTATGATTTTAATCTACGGCTACGTTACTCGCCCAGACCAAGACCACCAAGATAGAGACAATTTTTTCCACGTGCGTCACCTACTTTTCGTTATTTGGTACGTGGTGTTTCGATTTGCTTACTCTTTGGTGATTTCTTTGACCGTGTTTGTTCTTCTGATGAGGGCCATACACGGCGACACCCTGGGTATCCTAGAGCAGTTTCCCCAGTATAACAAAATGGTTGCTGTTCAGGAGGATCAAGAGCTTACAAAAATCCGGTCACACATGGACAAAGAGTTACTGAGGCAAAAAGAATTGGCTAATGACGCAAAGAACCAGTGCGAAGAGCGCATGCGTGAAATACAAAATCTCCTGCACGAAGCAAGGAAGAATTTGACGAGATATTTTCAAACAGAGGTGAGATATTTCCAACTGTTTACATATCAATCAACCAACTTTATTTTATTTTGTTAAATATTGCGCCTATGTCGGCCCTACATTGGCACATTCAAATTTCCTATAAAAATCGATTTAAAATTGTCATTTGCTTCAGTGTGCACGCTTTTGATTTAAACTGCTTGCATTAACAGGATTGTAATATCAACGTGTGTCAAGCACAGTGTGCAGTTTACAAGGTTATATCAATATATCGCTATTAACATTTCCAGAAAGGCGAAAAAAATATTGGTCAGCTTGCGCTGGGTCAGGCTAAGAACGCCACTAACGCTTACAGCCGGAAATTAAAGGCATTTAAGGACGAGATTGAGGCGTTCGCTGAGATGTCTGCGCAGGACATCGAAATTGGAATCAAACAGGCTTACAGAGAATTGGAGAATAACTTCTGGATGAAAGGAGCAAAAGTAATTTACGATATTGTGTCCACTTTTGGAAGTCCAGGCCCGTTCATGCAGTGGTCAGGGCTCGAGTTTCCGCAAGGACTTACCGATCTGTACCCTAGTGAGTGAACGTGCACGTTATTCTTGAATTTTTTAATTTATTCTTTAGTTCAATTCATGGATTTAGTTACATTCATCGAATACTGTAGTGAGTAGAGGATGTAATGACGATATTGTATTAAGTGTATTTAATTTTTAGAATGACTTTTATGTCGTACGCTTGTAAAGCGATTCGTTTCGGTGGTGACCGACATGTTTTAACTCTCATATTATTTTCAGACATAACCCTTGACGGTTTTCCGTTTCCAAATAAAAGCACCTTTGATCATCTTAACATCAGTCATCCGGAATGGGAAGAGTATCCGCAGAACCTCACCAACATCACTTTACCGAAATCGAAATTATTTGGTGATCTGACACACAACGACGTTTACAACAAGTCTTTTGTCAACGCCACTTACAAACCAAATATAACCTTTAAGATATTCTTCAGCGGGTGGCTGAATATAGAAACGCTGATGGTGGTGGTGGCAGCTATTGATGCAGTATGGTTTATATACCGCCATACTAGAACGTACCAAACAGTGGTACAGCTACTTCACGGGTTTCCACATCTAATCCGGATTGAGCAGACTAAAAATGAAGGTACAGTGGCGATGAAAGTAAAGGTGCACTTGGGAGCGTAATGATTGCAATAAAACATATGTAAGATGATGTTAATATAGTTGAATTTTTCTTAAGTAAGGTTAGAGTCAGCACCTTATGGAACCTTGGCCAAAAATATCTATTTATAAAGATTCGCCCAAAGATTCGCATCAAAATGTTGATGGCTAATTATATATATATATATATATAAAGACTCATTATTAGAGTGTTATGCTTTAAACGTTCTTGCAGTCTTTTCAGATATATATTATAAACAATATTAGGATATTCACTATATTGCAGTACCAATGGTTTTGCAATCAATGTTAGCAGAAGATTGAAGGTTTAACATCATCTCTTTCTTCTAGATAAGTTAGAAGAAAAAAGCAAATGGCAAAAGTGTTGTAAGGCGACAAAGACAGCGACCAGGACTTCTCTTGATCTGTTGCTTAGCTTATCATGGCGGTTCTTCCTGTTTTTAAAAGAAGTCAATTACAAGGTATCAGATATATAGAATTAGAGGTGATCAGGGCACTCTGCATTTTTCATACTCTTAGTAGGCCAAACGTTACATTTCTACATCCCTGTGAGTTATGAAAGTTATCATAGAATGAAAGTAATAAGAGAATTATTGTGAAGGTACCTTCGTCGAAATTCGTGTTTTATAAAGGCATTTTAGGATACCTCTTTTTGACATCTTTCGAGTGTATGATTTTCAATAAGATTGAATTGAAAAATATGTTTTATTGCAAAATTAGAATTGAAAATAGGCGAACATTTTTATGAACCTTTGGGTCTTTTATGGTATGTTTTCCATGCCAGCGTAACTGGTTTGGTTTTTGCCGGTTTCTTTTCTCTCTTTCTAAAAACTATGTTATCTGTAAATTACACACTCCAGATTATGAACACAGATCTGATACCAAGGCTGCTTCTTGTGGCTCTACTCTGCGGCACTGTGTACACCATCATTATTGTTGCGGACGCCATGGTGAATGTACAGACGCTGTGGGCTGTGGGATTCTTTGACGTCAAAGTAAGACTATGCATGGCGCTTAATAATAATGTAAACTTTTTTGGTTCATATAGGCCTGCATGTACGCGCAAAGGTTTATGTTTTGGAAGTTGGTTTTCGTATTTTAACTTTACATCTCCCAGGATGTCTTCTGTGTTTAAATAAAAAGATTTCCAAATATCCTGTAGGCCTACATAAGAATTCAGCCTAATCATTTTAGAAATACCATTTTCTACAAAGTTTGTAATTTTAATTTGATTATTCTACTAATAGGTGTAACACCTTTAAGCATAGTGACATATTCATCGTTAGGTGGGCCCAATACTGATGGCAAGAAAAATCGCCAACACGCGGATTCGCGCTAACGCATTTAGGATCAACAACTTTGAGTTCCCTTTTACCGAGCAATTGGTCAACATGAGAATAGAACAGTATCAAATAATGCTGCAGATGTACAATAGATTAACATGTGAGGGAATGCTCTTTCACGCAACGGAATACTGTGCGTGGTGGAACATAACGTACCCTGGCCGCCCCTGTCAGCCACCCGTGACCAAGACGATGGACTTCGAGTTCAATGGCTGCGAAAACCCCACCATAGACCCAGTCATTTATACACGGTAAATGGGCATATCTTTGAATATTATCTTTTTTATGTAATTTGATTTTTACTGTGTCTGTAATTGCAAATATATATATATATATATATATATATATATATATATATATATATATATTTGTAAATGTATTCTTGAAAATATATCTATCAAAAGTTTCCTTGACATACACGCTGTTTTACATTAAAACTGGTAATATGTGTTTTGTCGCAACCAGATTTGATAGCCTGCAATACAAGCTGGAATTGATGCGTTCGATGGACCCTTTTGCCAGGGCAGCAAGAAAAATGATACTTGATTCGTTTATTATTGTGGCCATAGCTGTTGTGATAGCCATCCTGTTTGCAGTCCTAGGTGCTGCTGTTTATATGATGTTAAAGAGGTAATAAAGATATAAAAAACTGTTTTTTAGTAAAAGCATGTATGTATCCAGCGGTCGAAACCGCTAGAAAAAAGCCTGCAGTGACAGTAATTTTGACCATAAGTATCTACTGGCGGGTCCAGACTTTGCTAAAGGGGGAGGGCACTAAACCTATTGAAAAATTACAATTAACAATAGGAGACAGAGCGATTATACTGTACAATGTTGCTCGGAGACAGGAAATGGCTTGGTTTTGTGACATTTCGCTGTTATTATTATTATTATTATTATTATTATTATTATTTGTATGGGGTGAAAGGGGAGATAATGATGCGAGTGTGCCCTCCTCACTGGATCTGCCATTGGTAACTACACGTAGAAATCCAGACAAATTTGTGTTATAAGCCTTATCTTACAAATGGTAATATGACACATTTCATTTATTACAGCTTATCCCACATACCTTTCAGTTTGGTGTAGAAAACCATACATGCAGGGCCTAATTGTAAGATAAATATCTATATTTAGCGCATCTCAGTTCCTTTATAGCAAACGGTTCATATCAAAAATTTTCTACTGTTCTGTTCAGGTTCGATCTGGTCCGTCTGCTGAAGGTGTACGAGGTCACGGAGGACCCTGCCCTGCGACCAGAGAATCTGCCAGCAGTTCTGAGAGACCAGGAGGGAGACAGGATCAAGGCGGTCACTATAGATCCCAAGATTGAGGAAGCGGGCGGGGGGCGGACACACACGGCGCCATCAACGTTCCAGTTGAACCAGAGAACACGCGTTAACTGAAGTCTGGTGCGTGAGGCGAGAACTATGTCAGCTCCAGCTTATAATACTGTGTACCAAAGACTTAGTGCCTATTAAATATGACGATCATTAACTGAATGTCTTATAATATACAATATGCCCGGTATTTATAATACTGTTTCAGTTAATACGTGTTAAAGTCCAGGGTAGCAAGGTATTGCACACAACGTGCAGAGAATTAGTGTCTTTGACATTCGGTGTACCCATGAAGTAATAAGGGATTTAGCTATTTTTTGAAAATATGGTATTATTATCACGTAATCAATGTACCAAGGCGGAATTCTATTGCACCACACTGGGAAGCTGATTTGCGAAATTGTTATCAGACAAAAGTAATATATTCCATATAATCTCGTCAAATGATTTATGGATGGAACAATCATAAATTGTGTGATTTATAAGAATAATGATCGATCGACACATCAAGTTATTATAGCAGTGAGAGTAATATGAAAATTAACTAAATATTAGATAGGTTCCTGTCGCTTTGTTAAATACATTATCTGACTTCGAGTTTAGGAACACCTAATCAGATTAGCAGATAAAATGTTAATAAATGTTTTTGTAAAAGATTTATCTGGACAGTACATTACTGCCTTACTCATACAGTTTATGTAATGAAATAAGTAAGAGGTAGTTGCTACACATTATGAAAGCAATAATCCATTCCCATTTAAATTACTTTTTTGATGCGCTACAAAAAACAAAAAAAAATGAAAGACCCATCCATCTATACACAACGCGTCCAATATTTACTGCAAATACCAACATGCAACATGACTATTACAGCATTTAAGCGGCATTGTCCAAATGAGAATCATGGTTTTGTGGCAAACAAATGTTTAAATTGCACATCCTCCATCAATACAAGTGCCATATCCTACAAGTAAATTAGCCGCGTCAGTCACTGCCATTATCACGAACGTCTGTCCATTAACAACCATATCCCTTAACTTTCCACCTATTATAAGTCTGTTCAATGTTCATCATTGGAAATACACAATTGCGTGTACTTTTTATCTGAATAAGATTAAACGCCAGCGCGCAAAGGAAGCACCGGCTTCAATTTAGATTAAAAAGGAGCATTTGGGCAGTTCTAATAGATTTGTAAGCGTGGATAAATAATTCAACTGATGTTGTTTTCAGTTCTTCCTGGGACAGACTGGTAGATATGTAGGCAATATATGTACCAGCGGCGTGAACACAGACAATACTTCAGATGCTGTAACTTTTTTAAAAATCTTTTATGATCTCAGGTTAGTAACTTGTCACTGAATTCGATATTATATTGAAAAAAATTACTTTCCTCTCCCTTATCGCCCACAGACAGGCGAATAGCTAGCAAATGTTTTGCAATCTAGCATTTGTAGCCGCCCACCAGAAAAAAGGGTATTCGTACAATTAGGAGAGCAGACTACCAGACTGATAAACATTAACATAATCAAACACGCTCGCCATGGAAAGAAACACGGACGCATAATCTGCGTGATGGGTTTACTAGTCAAGCGACACTCGAAATTTATCCTCTACAAAGATCGCATTATGTTTCATTATGTGCACTTATTCTCTGAAGCGTGCAAAAATGTCCCATCTTTATTAGAGCAGTTAAAACTAGACACATATCTGTGAATATTTCGTGAAAAATCACTCTGTGGCCCTGGTAGATGGTACTTGAAACTCGGGACAAAGGCCATCACCCCGTGGTCCTGACAGCTGTGAATGACATTTTAAAAAAAAAGAACACAACTTTTATGCAAAGCAACAATTGAAGAAATATTGAAGTTTAAGTCAAGCAAATTTCTCGAAATTTGATGAACCTATGTAGGATTTAATAATTTTTTTTCGGGAGGGGGGGGCCTGTACCATCAGCTGGGTGAGACATTTTCTTGGGGGGGGGGGTCTTCTTGATTTCAAGTTCTGTCTGATTAAATTTCTCTTGAAGTTTTCCCAGTTTTGTGTGATTTGTATTTGAGTCCTAGAGTACATTGAGTACATACAGTACATTCAGCACATACTTTGAAGTTGATACAAAGCAGTAAAAGTAAGATTTTAGTGCTTAATAGTTCGGGCTCTCTTTTCTCCTTTCCGACCTTGAAATGGACCAAAGGTCAAAGGTGAGGTCAGAAGACTTTCCTTTTAAATTCTACTGTATAGTTAACTACTTTTACATCCCTTTTGGCTATAATAAGGAACCTACACGTTTCACGTTTCAGTTTTTTACTCCTTTCATATGACGAACGGTACACTAGAGCAAATACACCAACTGACGCCCTAAACAATCAGGTTACTGCAGAAAATATCTTTGTCCATTATTCTCATCATGCTCTTTGAATATCTCAGGTTTCAGAGATAGTGACTGCCGTAGAAGCTACAGGATTACACTAAAATGAGATAAAAGTCGGCACGGTTAATAAGATGTCAAGGGTTTTCAAAAACACTATCCCAGCAAGAAAGCATGTAATTAATTGAACATTTATTATAATAAAATCGCCATTGTTTGATAGTGGCAATAATGACGATGAATCACTCTTGAACATCCACGCGATAAAAGTTACAATTGCACTATTCCAGGTTTCGGCTTTTAAATCTTTTATGTAATAAAAGGCAGATATCGACGTGTGGGTATTTATGTATTCCTTAACTGCATTCGACGTCATGTTATCAGCTAAAACACTTGCCTAATGGAGATTAAATAATTGCGCTTAAGTGATAGAGTTAGGAGGGAATTCACCATCATGACCACTAAGACTGTCCACTAACCGCTGGTTTGGCCATAGACGCCAGGTTCATTCTATCATGTTTACAACTGCACTTTATTAGCGGACGACACGGAGAAGCCAATGGGAGAGGTCGGTAGGCTCTTTGTTGGTGTCAGCAAACGTTTTATCTGTTACCCATGGGGTTAATAACTTAATCGGTTAAGCGGCTTCCCCTAATGAGAAGAGTTTGTGTGTTCGTATAAGGGTGGGTAGAGGATGACAACATGTATTTTTCCTGTGAACCGTATTGTCTGTGGTCTGAAAAACAACTGTGCGTTTCGACGGCAGATGCTGATATATTGAGAGGCTGGTTTCAGCGCATTCTGCGTGCAACATGAGCGATTTAAGGAAAACTTACGGAGGACCGTTGTTTAGAAATGTGGAAGGCCGTAAGGTAAGTCGAATTATTGAAGAAATGTTTTAATGGTCATCGCGCTAATTTTATTTTAGGAATCTGTATGAAAGGCTTTTATGATCAACTTATCGGCCTGGTCTACATCAGTCTATGTCAAGTGTGAATACTTCAACCAAAAATTATAATTTCTCAAATCCTTATTTGTTGTTGATCGATCTGCAGCAAAATCTTCCTCAATATTGTTGGGAAAATATTTTGTTTTCTGAAATAGGAATATAATTGTATCATTCAAGTGTGGTATGTCCGGATACGGACACTACATGTATATACACAATTACAAATGTGCATTACATCGTTCTTACACTTGACACGTAGGGCTATTTGCTTTTCACCTGATAGGAAGTAGAAAAATTGTTCTTAATCACGATTTTATTGGAATGATTTACCAACATAATGAGAACAGATATGGAAAGTCAAAGAACTAAACAATAATTTAAACAATTATTTTAAATTGAACTTCATCTTGTATAATGACAGAAATGCAATAAGAAAAAAAAGATTTACCAGTAGTTCCAAAAAGACAAAATTAAACAGGCAGAAGATACGGAGAAATAAAATTAATTGGTCAGTAAGTAGGTTAGTGAACATATAAAGTGAAAGAGCAAAAATGTCATTTGGTGCTTTATAAGATCAATAATGCCTAAGCCTAGCTTTCTGGCTTCTATTTGTTTAAAAAGCGACATTGGTTTATAACTGGTTAACACTTCAATTCTACACTCTTGCTAAATTGATGGACTATTTTAGATAAAATTCACTGTGAGGATTGTCACAGAACTTTTATTTAACAGTCTGAAGCATTGATCAAAAAACAATGTTCAGGCTATGAAATTGAACAAAATTCCTTGATTAATGTAAAACAATTGGTTAAAGTTGTTACACTGCATAACAGTTAACATATTTGGGCAGAATGGCAGGCCACGTGTACAGTCCTGTCGTTGTCATTGGCGTTTTCAGCAACAAGTCAATCTTGTTCAGCACTTTTGAAGGGTGGCCTCTTAAAGCCCGAGGGAGAACTTGACAATTTTGTCGATGTGGTGTTTTGGGCGCAATCAAAAGAACATTGCTGTTCTCGTTGGAATCGCTCAAGAAACTGTCTGCAAGATTATACAGCGACATCGCACAGGCATTACCACTTGTCGTCCTGTTAAAACTACACCCTGGAAGGATCGTATACCCTTCCAGATGTATCTACAAAAAATAACATTTTCAGTATCTTGTCTGAGGAACGCTAATGAAAGCGGGCCTAAGCACGAGTTACCAGAGGATCAGTGAACAGCAGACTTCTTATTCGTGGCCTGAACCAAGGTGTACTCCTGTTAAAACCTTTTTGACCCAACAGTGGAAGAACCGCCGATAGGAATGCAACCGAAAACGCCGTTGTCGTCAGGTGCGTCATTGGAGGCATGTCTTGTTCCCAGATGAAGATAGATATATTTTTAACGTTGCTGTAAACAGACTTCATGCTTCAAGTAAAGTTTGGAGGAGATCAGTTGAAGACTGTTTCCCACGGAGGTCGTTCTGCCCACCTTTGGGCTGCCATTCCTTATGTCCTTATGTCCTTATGTCGAACCAATCTGGTGTTCCCCAGCTCTGGCAACAGAGATGGTACCACTTGCTAGAGCTCATTTTGGCCTTAATTTTTTTTTCTCATGTGGCAATGCTCCACCTCATCGTGCTTGAAGAACATTACAATTTTTCAAAGAACGGAGAAATATTGTGGCGTGCTTATCCTCCCGGTCTCAATTCCACAGGGCACTGCTGAGATGCTATAGACCGTGAGGGGAGGAGACAGATACAGCCGACTATATTGTATGATCCAAGGCAGGTTTTTGTCAAGAGGTGGGCTTATGCCGATCAGATATTCATCTACAAAGTTCAGAAACTGGTTCAATTAGTAAGTCGAATAATAAATGGCATCTACCATTGTTCGTGGTAGCTACGCATGATACTAACTTTTAGTTAATTCTGACATGACATTTGCTTTTGCCTATAAATTGCCGATAATTTACCAAACTTATAATTGATTATCAGGAGGAACTCGAATGGGATATAATCACCATATATACTGTTACTTGAAGGTTAACCCAAGCATTATAATAAACAGTTTGTTTAATAATACATTTTTGATTAGTTTGAACGTATTGAAACCGCCGCTTCTATATTCCGTTGGAATATTCCATCATTTTAGCAAGAGTGTACACTTAGAGTAAATTGCGAAACGGCGAGATGAAAGAGAGACCCTGTCGAGTTTTAGGCACCAAAATCCCAGAAGGGCTGATTGGGCCCCATGGAAACACTATTAAGCTGTGAGTCATTTATATTAAAAGACCGAACAAAACACTGCTAAACTAAGCTGTCTTTGTTCAAGTACTTTCATATGAACAAGTCCATTTTGCGCACTATGTCATTTTTTTCAGTTACCTTGGTTATAAAAGACGAAACACAATGCAGTGCTACAATAACCTCACATTCAACAAATTAATCAATACATTCTGACATGGCTATCATAGCAATTACACGTCCCATGGCAACATATTGCACCTATTCCAATTACTTAGAGCAGTCCTGTATATATCTCGCTAACTTCCGTCATAAATGTTACGAAATGCGCACATAGGAAATATAGAATATTTGTCCAATATACTGTGATCTATCCATTTGGGATTCAACTTTATGTGGTAGGCCTTATTAAATAGCGGTTGTTAAGTGACCCTTGCGTAAGGTACATCTGGCCTTATTCTGATTAAATGAAATCATCAGCAGCTAGCTTGTATGGTACTCCAAAGCATTATTATTTTTATTTTCTGGCAAACCCACTATTTGATATTAAAGTCCTAAAATTATAACTGCTTTGGCAAATCCAAAATGATTGTCAAATTGCGGCAAGACGACAAAGGTAAACGCTTTTGATTTGCTATGGTATAACTTAAGTAATGCTTAAATTAACTATCTGGAGGTTCATATCTCTGTTGAAGAATCGACTTGCTGGCCTCTACTGTTAAGTCCCTATATATTTATCTGTATTAATTTGCTACAATGTATGTAACGGGAGTAATTTTCCTCGTGTTATGTAGAATAGCGATGGGGAGCGCATGTTCCTAAACGCTGCTTCAAGCGGAGACATAGCGATGGTTCAGGCAATGTTTGATGACAAGGATGTGGATGTCAACTGTGTGGATTTTATGGGCAGATCTGCGCTCCTCCTAGCGGTGGAAAATGAACACATTGACGTCATTGACTTTATGATGCAGAAAGCTAACTACTCGAACATGAAGGTATATCCTTGATTTTTGTTGTGTTTGAATTTATTTTTTGTTTGGGAGGCGTGTGAGAGGCGGAGAGACTATTAAAAGATTAGGCGGTTTTCCTTTCATGCACGTCTGCCATATTTAGGTCGTGGCTTTGTAGAGCCAGGGCTCAACTCGATGTGAATGCGGCCATTGTTTGAAATGAGACATGTGTCACCATCCCCACCAATAGGGATTTTTTTTATATCTGGAAATAATGCCTTTGGTTTCCAAAATGATGTTGTTAACATTTATTCAAAAGCCTAATCCTTTTTGATTCAGCACCTTTTACTTAAAGTATATCAATTGTCTGCATTACAGAATTCAAGATCTTCTTTTAAGATTTTTATTGAGTTGTATCACTTTCATGTACTTGTGATGTAGACGTTTTAAACTTGTATATGCCATTTCACGAGTCACACTGCAATCAAATCATACCAATTTTGCGCTGATTACAATACACCTTCTTCAATGAAATATCACTCAAGCTGTGTCGCCCGATAGCGTATATATTGCGTAAGTTCTTTGTAAAATGCATTCTTTATCTTGTCATTGTTCTTTTTCAACACATGTGTGTGTGTGTGTATCCATGAAATGCATATTTGATAAATATATATATATATAAACTAACTACGTACGGTATTAATATTATATTACTCATTAGCGATAATCGCCTACTGCATATACTGTATAATCAAAGGAATGCTAGGATCAATAGCATATTCTACGCGGAAGCACTTTAATTTATTTGTCATCTTTGATACAGATGTAAGCCAATTAACACAGCATTTGTTTCCAGGCCTCCCTGCTTCACGGTATAAGCAAGGGTTTGATAAGTGTAGTGGAGTTCATATTAGAACACCCTTGCTACATCGCAGCTGAGGAAAACCTCCAAAGATTAGGCATGCTTGAGGACACTTTTTTCCGAACCGACTTGGACAGCGGGGACCATTCCTTCCCGTCATATATCACCCCGCTCACCCTTGCTTGCCACATTAACAACCCGGACCTTATACAGATGCTGCTTGCCAAAGGCCATGTTATCGAAAGGCCGCACCATATTTCGTGCGAGTGTAACGATTGTAAAGCCAAATCGGAGTTTGACTCCCTGAAGATGTCCAGGTCTCGACTCAATGCTTACCGTGCTCTAGTCAGTCCTGCGTACATTGTGCTGTGTAGTACGGACCCCATACTGGCCACATTCGAACTGAAGACGGAGCTAAAAGAGTTGGCAGCTCTGGAAAAAGAATTTAAGGTGACCAATTTCACAAGTTTTATGTGATTTTTTAACTCAGTGGTTGGAAAGTAAGCTGTAAAAAAGGCAACACTCTGATGCATAAGATGTATTTTTTTGAAAATATAAATTGTGGAAGATTTACATAAATGCATGTATATCTCTGATTTATCCGTCGTCGTCTTTAGCACCCATCCCCTCCGCTTCATACATGAAAATGAGTTCAATGTGCTAGACATTGGCCACAAGTTTGCATGTTTGAAAAAAAAATGTGTTTAATTAATTAGCTTACATCTGCAATATTCACTGTTATTTGTAGACTGAATACCAGGACCTTGTTGACCGGTGTATGGACTTCGCATGCGAGATGATGGACCTCTGCCGCAGCACTCAAGAGGTAGAGACCCTCCTAAGTGACGGGAAGGACCCCATAGCAAGACTTAAACTGGCTGTACGAAACGAGGAAAAAAAGGTGGTGGTAGTTTTACATATTCTATACATTGTGATCGTGTAACTGGTTGTAAAAAGTAATGCTAACAATTTTCTTTCCAATGCTCAAATAAATAAATAGATGCTTATAAAAAATAGAAAATGAATGGTAGTGCCACACCTTAGCTGATTATTTGGAAAGCCTAGGGAAGCATGAAGACCTTTGAGCGCCCCCCGTGATTTTCAAAGCCTGGAACATTGCACTGCAGCGAACAGTAGAGATGTAAATGCTGCATTACATAACAAGTAGGTCTACTGCATCAATACAACATTGCTTTTAAAGCCTTTATGGATTGTCCCCACTTGCGTAGTATAGATAAAAGCACATCATAATTGAGGGTTGTAAATGGCGTTTTTATTAAGCGTATATTTCAATAAAATAACTAGAACATCTGAAAGTGCTATTTTGGTCTATTAAGTCATCTGTACAGTGAATCACTTTGGTTTTTGGCATTTATACGAGTACTCCAGCACTTTGTGGTTGAGTGGTCCATTTTTTTTTTGTTAATTGCATTAAATCATCTACAGTTATCTGGATGAAATTAATATTGGAAAAACTGAAATAATACTCTTCGCTGTTGAGGCACGTAAGTAGTTACATCCGTACTATACGGGAGAAAAGAATTCCATTTTTTTCTTTTGTTATGTTACATCATTTGAACAATGAAAAACCTATACCGGACAATGGGGATGTTTACAAAATAAACAAACAATTTTTTTAATGTAAACAAACGAGACTCCCTATTTTTGTTTACGTTTCACTATGGTAACGGATGACGTCACAGAACGGGCCTGGGCATGTAGGAGATTTTAAAGAATTACTAAGGAAAAAGGCACAATGTAGTGATAAACAAGTACAGAACGGGCCTGGGCATGTAGGAGATTTTAAAGAATTACTAAGGAAAAAGGCACAATGTAGTGATAAACAAGTAAATTTGTAAATAAAACATGATTTTATNTAACCGATAACATTAATGAAAACAACCGTCCGCCATGCGCCGCGCGCCGATTAAAAGCATTTTTTAAAACTTCAGAATACATGTGTTAACGACACGTTTGGATACATTCATCCAGTCTTCTGAGTCCATTTAGATAATTCAGGACCAGCTGTACAACAGAACTACCCATTAATGCCAATACAATTATTGTGCCTTTATTACCTGCGCCTAATGATAATAGCATATCACTGATATCACGCCGCAAAAACTCTTTATATGGATCTGAAAAGATTGGAAAGAACGTTGAGGAATATTTTTTTCTTTTTGTGCGTGGCTCATCATTTGATTTCAAAGTGACAAAATTGCTAGAAAAGTTAAAATATGTCTATTTTGGTCTTTCGGTGATTATTTCATTTTGTTTATTGGTAAAATAGGGAATGCAACAGTTGTTGGCATATTGATGTATTTGTGAGTATTTTTGTCTATACATGTACCTTCCAGATTATATAATGATACATAAAAACAAACACATCAACACTTTTCAATCTGACAGTAAAAAAACGTGCCGCATTGAAAGCCATTAGCAGACATGAATATTGCATTAATGCATTCTTACGTAATACAGAAATCATTTGTCTATTTTCTTCCACAGTTCGTCGCCCACCCAAACTGCCAGCAGTACCTGACCGCTTTGTTCTACGGATCTGAGCTGAGTTTCCTCAAGACCACTAAATGGCCTCTGAAATTGTGTTACATGCTTCTGGTCACCCCTCTGGTCCCTTTGATATCCATAACCTATATACTGTTTCCCAAGTCTCGGGTGAGTTCTTAATGGTTTGCAGTCGATGAATTATTCGGGTGATGCGGAATATAAATAGGGCGTATATTGGCTCCGTCTGAATACAGTCTACTGGGAGGACACAAGGAGCATTAACTTGTGCGAATATGCATTAATTGCACATTACATTTTGATATAATTTCAGTTGAACAACTACTTAGACACCGTGACTTAATAACACTGTGATCAGATTATTGACAGGGGCTTTTGCGATAATATATTCATAGATACATTATAAAAAGAGCAAATTGTGCATGGTTTTCTTTTTTATTCTCATGCAGAATAGATACACGAACATGAGACTATTTGATGCGTTATAGGGATAACAACTCTTCATATGAAATCTATGACCCCATTCCCAGAGATTAGATCGATCCAACTAGATCGACCTAACTCCCTGGGGGTTCACGCTAAATAGCTGTCAGCCGAGCGCGCGCAGTAGTTAATTACCCTCTTACAGCTTTTAGTAGGCGGGACTGACATTTAAGCCGGATTATCTGACAGTAATCTAGTGAGACTCCCCACGGGGATAGATCGATCTAAAATCTATGGGAATGCACCCTATATTTCAAAATAAAAACATTATAAACAACTAAAAATATATATATAATACATTCTAATTTACCACAAATCAGCATTTAAAGCAATTATTCTGAAATTTGTGTTTGTCATAGGACCATGTGACCTCCATAGATGGGGCTATACTCTGTAACTATCTTTAAGAGATTATTACAAAAAAAAACTTTTTAGACTAACTTAGAGTTGAACTCATTAACCATTGGGAAGTATGGGAAAATTATTGTTTGCCCTGGGAAAATTCATTTTTTTAATCAAAATGAACAGTTGTTATCCCTTTAAATATGTAATCAATTTTCCATTGAGTTTAGTTAGTGCAAAAGCATATTCTTTTACAGGTGGCACGCTATGTAAGGTGTCCTTCCACCAAGTTTCTACTCCACACTATTTCGCATTTGGTGTTCCTCATACTTCTGGCCCAGGCAACGTTCCAAACGTCGGAGATATTCAATGAAGATATTAATGTTAATATCGATAATGTCAAATGGAAATCTTCATTTCGAGGCGAAAGCAGCATCATGACTCCCGTGCAGATAGTGCTCATGGGTTGGGTCTTAGGTGAGGACTATGAAACTTTTCTCGAACGTCAACGCAAGCACACACACACACACACACACACACAGAGAGAGAGAGAGAGAGAGAGAGAGAGAGAAAATGTCATTTTCATGATTAAGGCATACCATATTCATGTTTTATGTGGCGCCATGTTTTTGATGCCCCAAGTACTACCTTGAATTCAGACAATATTTACTTAAATGTCAAATAACCATCATATACATTTGTCATAAGTGGAGGTATTGCATCCAAAGTAATCGTTTCAGGTTTATTGTGGATTGAAGTCAAGGAAATCTACCGAACACCGTTTTGTGATTATGCCAAAGATTATTACAATTACATCATCTTTATGAGTCTGTCTTTGTATATCGGCTCTTATGTCTTACGGATATTGGCGATGAGGTGGATTCTCGCTGCCAAACAAGAATATAGTGTCCCTCTCCGGAGTGCCAAGTTGGCTTTGGAAGCAGGGAACGGGGACGAATTCCATCGAATTGCGGCACAGATAAAAGAGGCTGGGACGAGAGAAAGTTATTTCATGGAAGCGTGTAAGTGTCCCGGGATTATTTTGATTTTATTATGATAACATTCTTTTACATACATCTGTTGGGCTAACATAACCTTTTTTCTTTGAAAACGCTTTCATTCTATTTTATCGTTGATTGAGTTAAAGAGGCGAGATTTTACATTTACCATTCCGAACAGCCGACCAGCTATGATGAAATGCGACTGCAACAGGATACATAAATACATGAATACCTCGGTACTTGACTGAATCCAGGCTCAGACATAAGAAATAAGAAATAATGTTCTGTTTTAGCTCGTTTTCACTGGAAAATGGACGACCCGGAGATTGTGGCAGACGCCATGTTTTCTGTGGCTAATGTGCTTAGCTTTGCTAGGACCACTTATATAATGCCAGCGTTTGAAGTTTTGGGACCTCTGCAGATATCACTGGGGCGTATGGTTGGAGATATAACCCGGTTTCTGGCTTTATATTTGCTGGTAAAGTAGATTCCAAGAAAAGTATTACAGGAATGTAACCAAGACCATTTTTTTAAGTTCCCTTTTTTTTCGCAAAACTATATGTAGATGTACTGATTACGACAAAATGACCATTTCAAACATTTTTGTTTTATGTAGGCGCTATTTAAGTCCGATATGTTAACGTTGACTTAGTTCTAGAGCATGTTCAGTATTTAGTTTGGCATATATTCATGTTCGTTACTTTCACTGTTCCATTCAGGTATTACTTGCCTTTACGGTCGGTTTGAATAATCTCTACTGGTACTATGGCCAAGTAAAAGCCACTGATGCCTTCACTGAGTACGTATGTTGTTACATTCGATAATTTGTTTTAGAATTTTCTATAGGTAATGTAAAAGTGATTTGGCAAGTTTGGTATTTGCATTATGGTCGATCAATCCGTGCCCCGTTTGTGTGTCATTCCTCATCCTTTAGAGCCTCTGCTGTGTATTTTGCGTTTTTTTAACAAAATAATTCCTGTTTGAATGTTCCATACGTTGTAGGTATAAAACAAAGCCGACCCATACTTGCGTTACTTATAACAATAGGTATTCATTGTTAAGAATATTCTGTTTTCAATATCAGTAGTATGTCCATCATATCTTTTTACGTAGATAATGTATAGGGCCTACCCTGTGAAATTTTTTACCTTGGTTATATTTGCAAATGGTAAATGAACCTTTATATTAAACGAATCATTCGGCGTTAACTACGTCATTTTCGCTTTTTATATTGTTTTAGTTTAATGGTAACGGTGCAGACTTTGTTTTGGTCAACGTTTGGTCCGAGTAAATCAGCACCTGAGGTCTCTAAATTGTCGAAACCAAAAGGTGAGAAATAATAGATTTGTTATTTGATAGCTGTATATGTAGAGAGAGATTGGTTTTGGAGGTCAAGCCTGTCCATATGTTGGTTTATCCTGGACAAAATCTTATATACTACAGTCCCCTCAGTTTTTTTATGGTTCCAAGCATGAAAACTACATGTATAACATGTAGGGGTGCATATCTCTTTTTATTTGTAAGATTAAAATAGTTTTTGATAATATATTGTTACATATGCCTATGAGATTTTTTCGACTCACTCATTTTGTGTCATAATGAGCAATGAAGACAAATCTTCACTTAATGTGGTAAAATTGAATTATTCAGTGTCATCTAAAATCTTGATCATTTGTCATACATTTAAATCAGGCGGGAATTCCACGTCTAATAATCATATATATATTGTTACATCCCAGGTTGCACCGAGGGAGGGGAAGGTGGGGCTGGGTGCCAGTTTTACGGGAATACCACCACGGATGCAATGGTTGAGTCAAGCACAACCCTCATCAACTTTGTCGGTGCCACATTGTACTCTGTCTTTTGCGTCTTCGCCATTATCATCCTTGTGAACATGCTGATAGCCATGATGAGCCACTCTTTTGAAGCCATTCAAGTAAGGATTTCTGACTATGTCTGTCTTGTTCTCTTCTTGTTTAAAGACGTGGAATGATATTTTGCATGAAATGGTTAAATACATGTATGAAAGCAAATAAAGCTTGTTGGATGAGGTGACTGGTTTCAACATTGGCAGATTTTTGTCTAGTAACATAAGTTATTTTAAAAGTAAAGAGGGGTTGGTCTTAAAATTTGGGCGTCTCTCCGAAAGTCACAATGTAGAGATGCTGCATTTTTTTTCTTTGAAAAGCGTTCTATATTTCATATAGGAAGCCTGTGATGTGGAGTGGAAGTTTGCCAGAAGCAAGTTGTGGTTATCTTATATTGCGGACGGCAGTAATTTATCAGCTCCTTTTAATTTACTACCAACGCCCTCATGTGCTTACCAGAGCTGCAAGTACGTGAAGAAAACGTTCATGGATGGACGACGTGACAGCATCACACTTTTCCGGGCGCAGACCGTCGTACGGGTAAGATCGATCCAGAAAAGCAGACGTCTGTCAGCACTCTTGTGCCTATAATTCCCAGACTATTATGTGTGTGTGCGTGCGTGCGTGGGTGTGTGCGTGTCGAGCCGAAAAAAGATGTGCCTTTACAAAAACAATGCCTTTAAAATACAAGCGTCTATATAGTTTATTATTTTGCTCAATACGTTGCATTAATTTTTCTAACCGACATTCCGGTGTTTTCTGTCATCTACAAATATCTATTAACTACACCATTATTCTGCTCAACATTTTGCTGTTTTCTGTTTCGTACTAATACCTATATGCTGTGACATTATTTTGCTCAACCCCATTTTTTCGTGTTTTTCTATAGGCTCGGAGACAGGCCGTGTGTGAGAAGCTTCACGTGGACACGGTGGACACCAGCTATGCTGACATTGCACACAGCTTGGCCAACAGGTATCTCCTCAAGCTGGGAAGACAAGCCAGGCCAGAAACTAAAGGTTATTAATTTGATTTAATAGTAATTTTCTTACTCATAAATCCCTCGCTGTATCTGCTGTAGCTGTTTATAAACAGATACAGTTATTTCCTAGGTAAAGGGTACTGTCAAGGTTAGAAAAAAACTCCTAAATTGTTCTTTTTACGTACATGTTTTGGATAATAGATGGATCTTCAGTGTTCCCTGACTGACTTCGATTGCATTTACAAAATTTCATTTTACCGATGACACAGTAATTGCAATTTTTGAGATAAAAATTGCAAAGTCGGTTTCTAAAAATTCTATACATGAGCACCCCCGAACACCTTTTAAATGTCAATTTAATGATATCATTGAGTACTCTAAAACCCCGCTAGCGATTAGTTTAGATTTCATAGTTAAAATGTCAAAATAATGCCTTTGTTAAATGAATCGTTATAATTAAGGACTTATAAATGTAAGAAAATAAAATTTCAACCAAAATGACGACACGTTATTGAAGCCCATACACTTGTAGTCAATTATGCCCATTTTTGTGATAAAATCTTGCTCGAGCATGAAGTTACGCTCCATATCGTTTGCTATCTCACCTAAGAGTCGAAAGCTGTTAAATTGACTATAAATGCTCCAAGGTGCTTATGCTTATATTAGCTACGAGACATATGAATGCCGATATTTTTTAATTTCGAGATAATTATTTTTAATCAACAAAATGGCAGATGCATCATTGTATAATATGTTGCACGAAAAACTCATTTGCGGTATTTTGATGATCATAAACTCTGACAGTAACCTTAACTCGTGGATACTTGACCAGAATTTTTTTTTTTTTTTNAGCAAGTTTGGTATTTGCATTATGGTCGATCAATCCGTGCCCCGGCCGTTTGTGTGTCATTCCTCATCCTTTAGAGCCTCTGCTGTGTATTTTGCGTTTTTTAACAAAATAATTTCTGTTTGAATGTTCCATACGTTGTAGGTTTAAAACAAAGCCGATCCATACTTGCGTTACTTATAACAATAGGTATTCATTGTTAATAATATTCTGTTTTCAATATCAGTAGTATGTTCATCATATCTTTTTTACGTAGATAATGTATAGGGCCTACCCTGTGAAATTTTTTACCTTGGTTATATTTGCAAATGGCAAATGAACCTTTATATTAAACGAATCATTCGGCGTTAACTACGTCATTTTCGCTTTTTATATTGTTTTAGTTTAATGGTAACGGTGCAGACTTTGTTTTGGTCAACGTTTGGTCCGAGTAAATCAGCACCTGAGGTCTCCAAATTGTCGAAACCAAAAGGTGAGAAATAATAGATTTGTTATTTGATAGCTGTATATGTAGAGAGATTGGTTTTGGAGGTGAAGCCTGTCCATATGTTGGTTTATCCTGTACAAAATCTTATATACTACAGTCCCCTCAGTTTTTTTATGGTTCCAAGCATGAAAACTACATGTATAACATGTAGGGGTGCATATCTCTTTTTATTTGTAAGATTAAAATAGTTTTTGATAATATATTGTTACATATGCCTATGAGATTTTTTCGACTCACTCATTTTGTGTCATAATGAGCAATGAAGACAAATCTTCACTTTATTGTGGTAAAATTGAATTATTCAGTGTCATCTAAAATCTTGATCATTTGTCATACATTTAAATCAGGCGGGAAATCCACGTCTAATAATCATATATATATATATATTGTTACATCCCAGGTTGCACCGAGGGAGGGGAAGGTGGGGCTGGGTGCCAGTTTTATGGGAATACCACCACGGATGCAATGGTTGAGTCAAGCACAACCCTCATCAACTTTGTCGGTGCCACATTGTACTCTGTCTTTTGCGTCTTCGCCATTATCATCCTTGTGAACATGCTGATAGCCATGATGAGCCACTCTTTTGAAGCCATTCAAGTAAGGATTTCTGACTATGTCTGTCTTGTTCTCTTCTTGTTTAAAGACGTGGAATGATATTTTGCATGAAATGGTTAAATACATGTATGAAAGCAAATAAAGCTTGTTGGATGAGGTGACTGGTTTCAACATTGGCAGATTTTTGTCTAGTAACATAAATTATTTTAAAAGTAACGCGGGTTGGTCTTAAAATTTGGGCGTCTCTCCGAAAGTCACAATGTAGAGATGCTGCATTTTTTCTTTGAAAAGCGTTCTATATTTCACATAGGAAGCCTGTGATGTGGAGTGGAAGTTTGCCAGAAGCAAGTTGTGGTTATCCTATATTGCGGACGGCAGTAATTTATCAGCTCCTTTTAATTTACTACCAACGCCCTCATGTGCTTACCAGAGCTGCAAGTACGTGAAGAAAACGTTCATGGATGGACGACGTGACAGCATCACACTTTTCCGGGCGCAGACCGTCGTACGGGTAAGATCGATCCAGAAAAGCAGACGTCTGTCAGCACTCTTGTGCCTATAATTCTCAGACTATTATGTGTGTGTGTGCGTGCGTGCGTGGGTGGGTGTGTGCGTGTCGAGCCGAAAAAAGATGTGCCTTTACAAAAACAATGCCTTTAAAATACAAGCGTCTATATAGTTTATTATTTTGCTCAATACGTTGCATTAATTTTTCTAACAGCCATTCCGCTGTTTTCTGTTATCTACAAATATCTATTAACTACACCATTATTCTGCTCAACATTTTGCTGTTTTCTGTTTCGTACTAATACCTATATGCTGTGACATTATTTTGCTCAACCCCATTCATTTTTTCGTGTTTTTCTATAGGCTCGGAGACAGGCCGTGTGTGAGAAGCTTCACGTGGACACGGTGGACACCAGCTATGCTGACATTGCACACAGCTTGGCCAACAGGTATCTCCTCAAGCTGGGAAGACAAGCCAGGCCAGAAACTAAAGGTGATTAATTTGATTTCATAGTAATTTTCTTACTCATAAATCCCTCGCTGTATCTGCTGTAGCTGTTTATAAACAGATACAGTTATTTCCTAGGTAAAGGGTACTGTCAAGGTTAGAAAAAAACTTCTAAATTGTTCTTTTTACGTACATGTTTTGGATAATAGATGGATCTTCAGTGTTCCATGACTGACTTCGATTGCATTTACAAAATTTCATTTTACCGATGACACAGTAATTGCAATTTTTGAGATAAAAATTGCAAAGTCGGTTTCTCAAAATTCTATACATGAGCACCCCCCGAACACCTTTTAAATGTCAATTTAATGATATCATTGAGTACTCTAAAACCCCGCTAGCGATTACTTTAGATTTCATTGTTAAAAAGTCAAAATAATGCCTTTGTTAAATGAATCGTTATAATTAAGGACTTATAAATCTATGTAAGAAAATAAAATTTCAACCAAAATGACGGCACGTTATTGAAGCCCATACACTTGTAGTCAATTATGCCCATTTTTGTGATAAAATCTTGCTCGAGCATGAAGTTACGCTCCATAACGTTTGCTATCTCACCTAACACCCCATTTCCATAGATTTTTAGATCGATCTATCCCTGTGGGGAGTCTCACTAGATTACTGTCAGCTTGGCCGGCTTAAGCGTCTGTCCCGCCTACTAAAAGCTGTAAAGGGGTAATTAACTATGGTGCCCGCTCGGCTGACTGCAATTTAGCGTGAACCCCCAGGGAGTTAGGTCGATCTAAATCTTAATCTTTAGATCGATCTAAATCTCTGGGAAAGCACCCTAAGAGTCGAAAGCTGTTAAATTGACTATAAATGCTCCAAGGTGCTTATGCTTATATTAGCTACGAGAAATATGAATGCCAATATTTTTTAATTTCGAGATAATTCTTATCATTTTTAATCAAGAAAATGGTAGATGCACCTTCGTATAATAAGTTGCACGAAAAACTCATTTGCGGTATTTTGATGATCATAAACTCCTCTGACAGTAACCTTAACTCGTGGATACTTGACCAGAATTTTTTTTTTTTTTTTTTTGTTAGTAAACGATTGACTTATCAGGTACAAGTGTAACAGTTATATCGATCTGTATATTAAAACGCAGCATTATTCCATTTATACTAGCATTTAAGCGCTACCGATGATCGCCTGACGTAAGATTATATTTAATTTACTTTGAGCCCAGGATTCTAGCTGTCATATATTTGTTTCTCTCTCTCTCTCCAAATAAGGTGAAAGTCATGTCATCCTCGAAACGTCACCCCCGCCCTCGCCAAGTGGCACGCCTACTATATTCGAAGGCAAGGAAGAGCTCAACGTGGCAGACCTCAAAGGCGGACCAACTCTGCCGCAATTCCATTTGGAACATGTTGATGAAGGCACGTATTTGGAAATGAGACAAATAAGCGCTTTTTGAAGACATAGGGTGGATTTTTATTTTCAAAACAAAGAGAGTTCTGAACTTAAAAGTTTTTTATCTTAAATTTAGGATTTACGGTGCTCGTAAGAAATGTTTTAATGCCAATCTGATATATTTTGAAGGTTTTCATTCAGTCTACTCTGCCATTACTACGTGGTCAAGAACTGTTGGTGCTATCAAGATGCTCTTATTTATTAACCAAACAGAAATTTACCGGCAACAAACATTTCCATTTTCCTGGTGTAGATGTCATTTTTCAAATTTAACGTTTCTTAATTTTGACATTAACAATTAATACTTTAACAATTGCACTTTGAAAACAATTTACTTGCAGAGGGTGAAGTGCTGAAGCCGACCATTTGTCGTCCTTTGTTCACGCCGATGTTGAGGCGTAGCAACCCAGAGATGATGGCAGAAGAGCAGGGTCGAAGAAGCTTCTCCCGTAAGAGCAAACGCTCAGTGCGAGTCCACTCTCCCCTGACACCGACATCGTCAGAAGGTACTTCCGGTCGCATTGAGGAGATGTACCGCGTGGTGAAACTACTGGACATGCGCTTCCAGCACCTCCAAGAAAACACCAGCCAAATCCAAAATCTTGTAAAAGATTTGGCCGCAGTGAAAGCTGATTTGGAGAAAACAAGGAGCTTGCTTGAAACTCAGCGAAGGATCACCGTCAACACCAGTGGGACACCGAGATCTTTTGAGACAATATCTACCTTAAATATTCTACCCAGCTTCGTGGCAGAAACCGAGGTCCGTACAAAGCCTTTATCGCCACGACTGGGGTACATTAAAAAATCGGTTAAGTTTAAAAAACAAAAGAGTGATCAATCTGGACAAAATTAATGTCAAATTCAATATTCAAATATTGAATCGGTCTCCTAGGGACCATTCCCATAGATATTTGGATAGATCTATCTCCCTGGGGAGTCTCACTTAACTGCTATCAAACTAACCGGCTTAAACGTCTGTCACGCCTAGTAAAACTGTAAGGGGTAATTATCTTTACCCCTAGCTGATTCGGTAGGCGTAGCAGACAGTTAGGCCTTTTCTTGCTGATTTGCAATTTAGTGTGAACCCCCAGGGAGTTAGGTCGATCCAGATGGATCGATCTAAGTATGGGAACCCAGTCCTAGTTTTCACTTGCACGCACAAACAAAATGAGAGGAAATAATAGAATTTGTAGAACTGAGATGGTTTGATTATTTTGGCGGAAGGCTTGGATTAAAGGTTACAATACCGTAGCATGAGAGGAATGGAGACTACATGCCTATTGTTATGAACATGTCACAGTATACGCCATTGTCGCAACGTTCAGGGCAAGGGTTCACTGTGATCATCCTCGAGGTACAGGTATATGCACATGTACGTGTAGGTCATTAATGGTACTCGGTGGCATGAGCATCGCGTTCCAGGACAGTGTGATGACCTCATTTGAACTCAGTGTGATGACTGGGAAGGTATCTCGTTAATGATAACTGTTCACATTTATGCATTTACAAGTAACTGCTGAAAATCGTGAAACTGTGAATCTCTATGTAAATGTCATCCTGGCGTTGGAGTGATGCTTCGAACTGTCATCGCTTCTTCTTTCTCCTTCTTGAATGATGTAAAGCATGTTTGATTGTATTTTGATGTTTAAGTTCAATTTTGAATTTGAGAGAGCAAATTCTACGTTTCTGTGTGCAGTTTGCTGAACGATATGTTGTAATTCAATAAAATTGTATTATATATGGGCCCACTTCGATCAAGTAATAATAATAATATAAGGCACAACTTAAACTTGACAGTATGATAAGGTAGCGCGCACGCTTTCCGCCTTGTGGAGAACGGTTTTTGGTATACCCTCGTATAGGGAACAACAACAGGTACAAACACTATCACGATCACCCCAAGTCCACCGAATAATGTCCGTGTACTGGAACTCCACGATATTTCGACGCACTTACAATTTTAAATATTTTTCAAAGGTTTCAGTTTGACCAAATCCTAAAGGCGTCGGAAGCAGTGAATCCGTGTGATTCCATGCAACCCTTCTTGTACCTCTACGACATCCACGGCCTCCACTGCATCTAAAATTTGAAGGGGACGTACGATTTTAAAATTGGTGCGGCTGTTTGTGACCGAGGCTTAACTTGGGCTTACCTAGAGAAGTGTAGGACATCGTAGAAGTCAAGATCTTGTTGAATGTGAGCGAATGTTCTTGTGAAGTTAACTGACGTCTCTAACACAGCGAGGCCTTCTTTGATTCACCTGTACGGTCTCAGTGGAGATAACGTAGTCCTCACAACGCATCGGGTCAACAATCAAAGCGACCAGTCCAAGCGAACTGATAAACTCGCCACATGCTAACGATGTATGGGATACATAATGGGGTTAAATGCGTTTTTTTTAGTCCAATTCAGATAGCCAGTTATCAGGAGCTGATATCGAAAATTTGTATTGATTTTACTGCTGATCGTTGGATATGTGGTAGGCAGAAAAGATGAACGTTCAGCATACATCATTTTATGATCTGACTGGAAGTCTTTGGCTCATGACAATATCTAGCATGCACCATGACTAATCACTGCATTCCTCTCTCCACATTACTTAATATCTACATGAATATCGATTAAGAAGTATTTTGGCATCCTTACTCTTGTTCAGACAACTTTTCAAACCTGAAATGTAAACTTATGTCTTACAGTTGTACAGACGGCCTCTGTTTGATTGACCTTCGTTAATTGCTTTAGTCAGCAGATTAATATTTATCAATGCTTCTGTCATTACCACTGTAACATTATTCATTATTTCATTTTCATATTTATATAATCAACATTTTTTGTATTTAAGTCATTTCCGAGCTCTATGAAAGCAATAATTGCTATTAGAATTAAGAGTAATTTCTGCACTTTTAACCCTGATCCACTACTTTCCGGTAATCTCGACCCATCCTTTCAATCCTCAAGGGTCTCACCATAGCCTTGGACAAGTCAAGCTATAGCCGGAAAAAAGAAATGCACTTTAAAAGACCGTCGAAAATGAAGCCACGGTAATAGGTTTCATCATACTCAGATTTCTGAGCACGAAATGTTCTTCTTGAACAACGGGGATAATTATGGACTTTCGAAATGCGCATCTCTGAAACATATATACACAAACGAGAGAATGCTCACTTCACCTTTTCACCATTTTAACAGGGTTAGTTGGTTAGTTATAATTTTTGTTTAATTTGTATATTTTATGATTCGACACATGGGCCGATCCAGGATTATTCCAAGGGGGGCGGTTTTTAGGAATGACAGACCGCAGATGCGAACTAGCCTTGGCGGGGTATTATGGTATAATACAGGGCGAACGGTGTCATTTGGTACAGTTAAGTCACAGGCCCGTAGCCAGCAATTTCAAAAGGGGAGTTCTTTTTTTGAAAAAGTGGACCTTTTCCCACAAAAACTTCATGTACCTAGATCAAATTTTACCCAGAGTGGACCTTTTCCCAGCAAAAGGGGCGGTTCTTTCGAACCCCCCGAACCCCCCTGGCTACGGGCCTGTTAAAGACCTATGATTCAAGTAGTCAAAATTCTAATTTCAAAAGGAGACCATTGGTGTGTTTTCCCCCCTGACAGCTCCCTAAATCCACCACTGCGATAAGGCACTGTGTCCTACAGCACAACACTTGTTAACTACAATATAAAAACACGCACAATAAAATAACATGACAGCCCCAGCTCGCCGGAGGGACCGAGTATAATTATCCCGTTAAGCTGCGACAAGCAATACACAAAGGTGATCGAAATCACGGTACAGTCTGATTACTATTGACTCATTTATTAGATACCTTTGCAAGTGGAAATGAATTCATATTAGAATTGCCATATGTTAACGGACACGAAATTCTATTCCACACAATCGATTTGGTAGGCTGGCCATTGTCGACCTTTAAGGAATAATTTCCCCTATCTGATTCTCTTGCAAGCAACTTGCTGCCTTGCCTTGTTGGAATATAATCCGTGAGTCGCAGTCCTAAAAAACTTGGTTGTCATGCAAACATTACATGTGCATATGATGTTACATATAAGTATTACCTGCGTTATTTACCCAGCATAAATGCATGTACGGGCTACAAATTCTGTTCTAAATATATACATTGATGCAACACATAAAAGCAATATATTTGGAATCAAGTAGAAATTATTTGTGCCAAGGCCACAAGACGCATGGTCGTGCAATTCATGTGTGCGTAGAAAGGTTTAGTTCGTTAGGAACAATTATAGCACATCTTCAATGTGCTCTCTCTCTCTCTCTCTCTCTCTCTCTCTCTCTCTCTCTCTCTCTATATATATATATATATATATATATATAATACTAAACGCAGTGAGGAAGTAGTCTTTCAAAGATCAGTGACACAGACTTCATAATGAGATTGAGTTGTAATGTCAGGGAAAAGTTCCGCAATAACAGTGTTATTGAAGCGCGGCTGATGCGGGCGCACAGCGGCCATACACAGAATGCAAATGCAGTAGGCGAAACACGATCCTTCGTCTATGTGACTCGGAGAAAATGACACGGGGCATCTGAGGTGGAGTAAGTGATTCAGCTCATCACATACAACGTAAACGAGCTACTGGACGAGCTCTTGATTTGACGCCAGCACGTACTTGTATGTTAGTGTATAGACTGTTTGGCTACAAGCGTTGCCATCTATCGAAGGTATCCTATGTGCGTGCGATATTGTTGTTTAATCAGCGTTCCTCCAAATGATAGATCACGCAAGCACTGGGAGATAGATTTGTTGCACCTTAATTAAAAGCACCGGTATCTGGCGTTAAGTAGGCACCTCCAGACAAGACTCGTGGCGTGGATTAATGACGGTTTTAGTCAGTGTAACAACATGCAGTGTTTATGCAGAAATATCTTAAGTGCCGGCGACACCAGGAAGCACTCGACCTCGGGAGAGTTTGAAGATTTGGACATGGACATAAAAACGGAAGGTGAGAACGCAGCACCTAAAAACTGCTACAGATTGGTGATTGTTGGCACCGCAAGAGCTGGAAAAACATCGATAGTTTCCAGATTTCTCAACGATAAGTTTGAGGAGAAATACACACCTACGATAGAAAATTTCCATCGGAAAGTGTATAGAATCCGAGGAGAAGCATACCGACTTGACATCCTTGATACGTCTGGGAACGACCCATTCCCGGCTATGCGAAGACTTTCTCTACTCTCTGGTAAGTGGAACAGAATAACATGTAAACTGTTAAAAATAATTTTTGCTGCTAGGCTGCCTATTATATTCATCGCTTAATGTTGATAATCGAATCGCATGATTCCAGCAAGGCTCGGAATAACAGCAGTCTACAGTTATTATTGACAAGGCAATAACTGCTTCGCAAGATAATTGTGATGCTGATATAATATAAACATTATTAGTTATCCCGTTATCTTTGTCCTTCTATTTATTCATTTACAAATTTTATATATAATATTTGAGTGCCTGATGTGGAATTCATCGATTTATAGTATTTATGGGAAAAAATCACGTCCGGCAAGTGTCATTTGAGTATCCATTCCATAAAAACCCAATAAGAAAATGTCTTTTATAGATTGGTGACTTTCAAAGAAATCTAAACAGCAAAAATACCAAAGAGCGTTGGTAATCTATCGATCATTCTAAGAATCCAGGCTTCTTTTTCCCCACTTTTTCTGCTTCTTATTTTCGCCAAACAACACTTTTGAGGCTGTGAAACAAACCCGGGAAAACAAATCCCTAGCGATCCAAGTTATCTCACTTTATAATGGATGAATAGAAAGCCTGGCAGTCTTTCATTTTAAAGGCAAGATATGTTTGGGCTAGCACGGAGTTTTAGATTAGTACCATACATGTACTGTTTGCGTGTACGGTTGAATATGCATTTTCTCTGTCAGAGGCCGGCTGGTTGATGACGTACATGTAGTTGTGCACTTTAAGCATTGAGCAGAAATGTGAACAATCACTGAATTGCCAGTGAAATATCTGTGACTATCTAGTGAAAAATTATATCCATGGCACTGGTAGAGGGAAGAAAATGCTTTAGGCTGACAGACATGTCTTGCCAGCGAAGCTCTTGTCAATTAACACTTATATCAACTATATTTTGGAAGAAAAACAGAATTGACAGATGCTCCACATCAATTAAGTCAAATCCCATTGCGTGTCCGTTAAAATTTATGTTCTTGGAAAACTTAAGTCGTTTACTTTTTGTACAAGCTAGTATAAGACTATATGGTGCCATTTCAGTCTTTGTCAACATATTATTTCATCAAAGCTGATGCTACTTCCAGAGGTCTGGCGGTAGGGAAATTTGATAAAAGTAGTGCCATTATTTAATAATTCAGTGGAAACATTTACATTGCTATTTTCCGAATTGACTGGTGATATCTACATGTGTCATACCAAAATGTGTATTTTACCTAAATAGACGTGTATTAATACATGTGTACAGATGTGCATTTTAGTGATGAATGCCCAATCACGTTAAGGCAGGCGAGTTTAACAAAGCATGTACTAACATCCGTTAATGTCTGATTATTGGCTTTATTTTGGTAATCAGCTGCTATGACTTGGGTGTGACTCTTTGCTTGATGATGCTTGATGAAGGAACTTTGGACAGGGGAAACTCAGCAATCTGGTGTCCCCGTGGGGCTATAAAATTTAGTTATCACTAGAATAATTGATTCTTTCCATTAGCAAGATAACATTGCTCTCACTGTAACCTTTAAATGAATGCATGAGTATGTTGAATCAATTCAGCAAATTACATTGATGGAATAAGTAATGACCGTATACCGCATAATCTTGGAAATACAATGAAAATGTTGCCATTAATGAAAAGCAGATAAATAAAATACTCTCAAATCACTCTTAAGAACAGACACATATCAAACGTCATTGATATGCGCCTCCATTGTTTCTCGAAAGCCGACAGACATTAGTCATTATCAACTGATTTGATTCATACGGTTCCAGAAGTAACAGTGAAAGAGATTTGTCCAGACGGGTAATATCAAAATTGATTCTTCTCTAGACTTTGCGGTATTCTATTTTATGCAGCTTAGGCTCCTAACAGAGGTAGTGAATACCATACTTTTTGGAGAGAAATAGTACGCTGTGGCTTGATTTTATTTTTAGAAACATATCGGGCAATATTTTGGTAGGCTCTTAATAAGCCGCCATTTATGAATGATTTTACATTCATTAGACTTAACTGGCACGCTATATTTGAACGCATTGCAACATACGTTGAATCTAGATCTGTCATCTGCTTATACAAACAAAAAGCGACCTTCACAATCAACCTCAAATAAGTAATCTGAATCCGCTTAAACTGTGATTTTAATCAATGTTTGGCTTTAAAACGTGATAGTTGATGACACAAAAATGTTCTTTCGTGTTTTTGTGGCTTATCTGTAGTTAAGCATTGGCAATAAGACTAGAGCCTTATTAAGGATTCTGGCTACCCATAGTAAAGCAGGCAACATATTTACTACGTCAAATTCATATTACTTTACGTGGTCAGTTACATTTTAGCTTAATTTTTAAACGACAGAGACAGTGATGTGTGAGAAAAAAACCAAGTGAGCATTTTGATTGATTGACATGACATGACTTTTGTTTTATTTGTCTAACATTACACTGGATTAGCTTCAAAAGACAAAACAGGAAGTCGTGCTGAAAAAAAAACTTAAGCGGAGAAATAGAGTAAAGAATCTGTCGGAAATCAATATTCATCCAGACAACGCAAACGTGTAGGTTTTTGAAGGTTTTGAAATAATGAAAACTGTGAAAATCACACTGATGTGAACGCAACAAAGCTTAAAGGAATAACAATTACAATAAAAACCTCGTAAACAACTCATAGAAATATCATAAATTCCATATCATTTAACCACCAACACAGCGCTTATAACAATTATTCTGGAATCTGTGCTTGCCATCAGACCACGTAGACCTTCATAGATGGGCATACCTCCGTATACACAGTATATCTCCTAAGAGATTATTACTAAAAAACCAAAACAAAGGACTAACTTTGAATGTCCGAATGGATTCATTGACCATTGGTTAGTTTGGAAAATCGTCGTTTGCCCTACCAGGAAAATCCGTTTTTGGCAAAAAAAAAAAAAAAAAAGTTGTTATTCCTTTAAATACGGTTTTAACCTGCGTTGACGACTTTTCCGCCATCAATTTAGCCCATTTTTCCTTTTGATTTAGTTCTGCCACAAGTTAATAAAGATGCAATATGCTAGTAAGACAGACAGGTACAACCAATGTTATCCATGTTAACCGTACAGTATGATAGCCTTTAAATAATTCCACGTCTTGTATCTTACAGGAGATATTTTCATAATCGTATTCAGCGTGGATAATATGGAATCATTTGAAGAGGCCAAGCGGCTTAGAGATCAGATTCAGGAAGTGAAGTCCTTCTGTCCACCCGGTTCCAAAAAATTCCGACACATCCCAATGGTCCTGGTCGGTAACAAACTAGATCGTGCCGACCACCATAGGGCAGTGAACTCGATGGAAGTGAACAGATACATTGAGTCACAATCTGGGTGTGCATACGTTGAAGCATCGGCCAAAAAGGACTGGAATATTGAAGACATCTTTCTCAAGCTTTTCATAATGGCTGATCTCCCGACAGAAATGAGTCCTTCGCTCCACAGGAAAGTGCACCCGTCTTACGTTGGGAAAACGACAGCGAAGTCCACAACAAGGTGCGGGCCAATCTCTTTAAGAAGACGCTTAAGCGACGCCTGTGGCACTGTTACCAGTGTTAGACGTCCAAGTATTAGAACCGATCTTTTGATATTGCAGACAAAATCACGCGTTCCGCCCGAAGTTACTAATACTTCGGATGCAGAAGCGACTGGTGTCAAATGTGTGATTCAATAGTATTTGTTATATTCAGACTTTTGATTTTTGAGTCACATATAAATGTATATTGTCCAGCAATCTAAACGTCGCCTGTGCTGTCTTATTATTAAACACTTTTATTAATCAAAATACTGATTCTTCAGAAATATATACGTTATTCATTCATTCACTGAAATAGTATATCGCTTTTCTGACATCCTTATATCATATATGTTGTAATTTAATGACCATTCTAATTGAACATCGATGTGTTTTTCGACATAAGTAATTATTATAAAAAATACTGGCGCCTGTTATCAATTTGAACATTGTACGTTCAATGGTCTGAGCACATGATAGCGTGTAAGTAAGACAAGAGGTTTATGCAGACTGGAGTCCTATAGGTGTACTGCTTGTCATAGGACTGTTAATTGGAATCTGGATAGTTGGAAACAATACAGAACAACGTATTCTCTTTTTCCAGGCGCAATTTCAAGACCATGTATTTGTTGCAATGTAGGTTCAGGCATGATTGCCATGACATTCTTTGTGTCTTCGCTTTTCGATTAGGTCTTGTGTTTTAGTTTCCTTTTTTGAATTTTGATAATTTGAATTGTTTGATTTCATAGTTCCGTAATGTTCACTTTTAATATGAATATTGGTAAAGTGTATGGATTTTGCATATAGCTTTTTTGTTGCTTCTCGTTTTGCTTTCAAAGTATTACGAAAGTAGAGTTGAATAATTGCATTGGCTATACCCAAAATGCCAAAAACATTTCAACGTTTCAACTATCATTTAACTGATGTAAGATTTTCTTATTTATCATTTGATACCAGAAATTGCAAGCATCGCATTTAAAAAAAACCAGTGAAGCAGCTGAGAAATAATGATGACTTTTTGGCACGGGGATAACTGGCTTTGTGGGTCTATCTCGGGATTATGTTATACAAAATATCGCCAAAGTAAGAATATTGGTGCTTTTGTGAAATAAAAAACGCAATATCCATCTGTTTCTTATGAAGCATTTATAAATATTTTTTATCTCAAGTAAATGCAGGTATGTAAGTATATCATGATAGAAATACATTCCCCCGATTCACGTTGACTGGCACATTGTATGACAAAAGGCAAGCCATCGAAGAAAAAAATCCAATCTAAATTGCAACTTCGAGCATTTCCTGAATCGAGCTAGCAGGAAATTCTAAACGTCGAACTGGGATGGAAAACACCAGCATCTACGCCAGACTTCAATGTGCTTGTAAAACAAAGGAGCATTATTTATTCAATATTGTTCAGCGGCATTTGATATTTTCAATGCTATAAATTGCAGGCGACGGCAACTCGACTATGACCAGGTGGAGGGAAGAGTCCACGCAATTGTCGCCCTTTCCGTTTGGAAAACCCTCGGTCTGCCACTTAGCCGTAGGCCCTATACCGTGACTTTTATTTCAAACACATCTGTCTGACCCCCATCCCTGAGGCCTAATTTATGTAAAACATTCAGCTGTCTTAATGCAAAATAAGACTATAGGTTAGAGACTGAGTCCCAGCGACATTCCCTTAAAGTAATTTAAACAAGGTGCAGGTGCAGGCAATCGTCTAAAAGCTTCAGATTCTATGCTGCGTCTGTGCAATTAAATGGCACGAGGTAAAAGTTATCTAGGGTACAAGCTCCAAGCGTCCAGGCTCCTTGCTGACTGGGATTAAAAATCGATATTTAATGGTTGACATAGATTTGAATTTTTGGTACCATGCTGGGAACTTCCCAGATGACAGAACGTGAAACCACAATAATGTGTGGAAGAATCAACTGATTTTGAGTACATAGACATCAACAAATATGTAGAGAGACCCCAATTGGGATGCTGAGTCGATGACATTTACTTTCGTTCTCTGAAGGTTAATATTCCTTTAGCTCAACGAGCACTAATATGGTTATAATTAAAGATTCACATTGTGTAAAGACAAGACATAATACCATACAGGACACGGGTTGAAAAAAAACTGAAGTGAATAGATGAAATATGAAATTATTTTGATTTTTACAGGAACGAATTAAGCGGCAACGTGGCGTTTCACGTAATGTACGCGATTTAAGGGTACCGTTCTTGAAAAGTATTGTGCATACTTGGGAGCATGATTCTCATTTTTTCTAACGGACCATCTTTTCAGCTGTGTCTCATTTCTCGAACATTATTCCTATTGCATGTTGAATTATATTCGGGAATTTTTCCCTAAAAGCCATTTGTGTTAACATACCATTTTATGAACGGTAATGGGAAGGTGATATTGCCTCGTTTAATGCATCTTTAATAATTACTACAATTTAATAAAGCCTGGAACTAGTAGCTACTATGGCACCGTCCATATATTTGTTCACCAAATGCAAATTCAGCCTTTCAATAAATGTTTCAACACAAAAGAAAAAAAGATCACCGAAATTTGCTCATTGTCGTCGTTAAACAAATATATGAAGAAGACGGCAAGCGATTTGTCTTTCCACGAGGAATGCATCACCATTTATTGATTGTTACATGTACAAGGCAGTATGAAGAATCATTAGTCCAATCCTACTGTGTCACTGAATCACCTGGCACGTCAACCATACTACCGATGTTGAGACACGCACAGAGCTTTTACCTCCCAGGCAAGGGAAATATTTGCACACAGCCTCGGGAGAACCATTTAAACAGTGCGAAAAAGCCAACCCTACTTAAGCTTGTGTATGCATTTCCCAGGACCCTGGAGCTGCACGGCGGTGCCTAGTACCCCCCCTTGGGCTTGTAAGCAAAGAAGAGAGCAAGGTTAATTACATGTCCACAGAGAAAAGAAATGCGAAGAAAACTAACATGATGAAACTGAGTGTTACCTTGCGTGAGGAGGTGAACTCAAAATGAATTCTTTTCCTGTGTGTTCATATGATTTAACTTACGTGCCCAATAACCATGTACTGATTGTTACCCACTGGGCAATCATCCTGTGGATAAAGTAATGTTTACTAAACACTGGCTACTTATTTTTGTCTCTGATATTGCTCTCCAGTGGCGAAAAAAGGCTGCTATCATAATGATAACTGTCCAGTGGATAACAATTTTATCCAGAGGATAGTGTTATCCAGGTATCCATAGCATAGCGCTATCCGGTGTCGATGAACTTGGCCAACGATTAACGTCTTTTTCTCAAAAAAGATATAAATCACGCCCAAGAGAAAAGTAATTTTGATGAAATTGGATAGAACTTTAAAACCACGCGGTATTTTGTTGTCTTCATAAATCAATGTTGTAACCTTTCTAAAGATAATGATGTAACGTTCATGTTCTGTAGATGCTTTTTAGATCTATTCATAATACTTATACGATTTGACACAATGGAGCAGATCGAAGGGAAAGTAGGTGCAAAGATTTGGTTGTCAAGTGCGCAGGGAACAAGGAGTTAAAATACATGTGAGTTCACCCGTTTGGCAATGAAAATACGACGTAAATGTTCTATTGCCACATAGTTATTGTTTTATAATAGTCACAGATACATTTCGACAACTTGTGACGTCAGTCCAGACTGATGAAGATGTCAGTATTTAAAACATTGGAACGCATCTGTAAGTATTATAAGATATTTGTTTGCGACAAAAGAACATTCGTGACACAATTCCAGTTACTTGTCATCATAGAAGTAGAGAAATGTTGTCATGAAGCGAAATAGAAGGAACGTCCCTGTGATTACCACACTCTTTTAATTTGTACAACTTTTTTGCAATAATGGTGGAGTTGTCTTCCACATCAACAAAGAACTATGCAAAAATATAAAATATTAATGCACATCTCATCACGATTTAGGCTTTTGCATCCCCCGTACATGTGCTATAATTTAACCATTTATTTATAGGCAAAAATATATGTTATAATTGTAATGTTTGAAAGAAAACAAACAAATCATCTCACGAACGTAATTCTATTTTCTGAATCAAATTAANAAGCAAATATATGAAGAAGACGGCAAGCGATTTGTCTTTCCACGAGGAATGCATCACCATTTATTGATTGGTACATGTACAAGGCAGTATGAAGAATCATTAGTCCAATCCTACTGTGTCACTGAATCACCTGGCACGTCAACCATACTACCGATGTTGAGACACGCACAGAGCTTTTACCTCCCAGGCAAGGGAAATATTTGCACACAGCCTCGGGAGAACCATTTAAACAGTGCGAAAAAGCCAACCCTACTCAAGCTTGTGTATGCATTTCCCAGGACCCTGGAGCTGCACAGCGGTGCCTAGTACCCCCCCTTGGGCTTGTAAGCAAAGAAGAGAGCAAGGTTAATTACATGTCCACAGAGAAAAGAAATGCGAAGAAAACTAACATGATGAAACTGAGTGTTACCTTGCGTGAGGAGGTGAACTCAAAATGAATTCTTTTCCTGTGTGTTCATATGATTTAACTTACGTGCCCAATAACCATGTACTGATTGTTACCCACTGGGCAATCATCCTGTGGATAAAGTAATGTTTACTAAACACTGGCTACTTATTTTTGTCTCTGATATTGCTCTCCAGTGGCGAAAAAAGGCTGCTATCATAATGATAACTGTCCAGTGGATAACAATTTTATCCAGAGGATAGTGTTATCCAGGTATCCATAGCATAGCGCTATCCGGTGTCGATGAACTTGGCCAACGATTAACGTCTTTTTCTCAAAAAAGATATAAATCACGCCCAAGAGAAAAGTAATTTTGATGAAATTGGATAGAACTTTAAAACCACGCGGTATTTTGTTGTCTTCATAAATCAATGTTGTAACCTTTCTAAAGATAATGATGTAACGTTCATGTTCTGTAGATGCTTTTTAGATCTATTCATAATACTTATACGATTTGACACAATGGAGCAGATCGAAGGGAAAGTAGGTGCAAAGATTTGGTTGTCAAGTGCGCAGGGAACAAGGAGTTAAAATACATGTGAGTTCACCCGTTTGGCAATGAAAATACGACGTAAATGTTCTATTGCCACATAGTTATTGTTTTATAATAGTCACAGATACATTTCGACAACTTGTGACGTCAGTCCAGACTGATGAAGATGTCAGTATTTAAAACATTGGAACGCATCTGTAAGTATTATAAGATATTTGTTTGCGACAAAAGAACATTCGTGACACAATTCCAGTTACTTGTCATCATAGAAGTAGAGAAATGTTGTCATGAAGCGAAATAGAAGGAACGTCCCTGTGATTACCACACTCTTTTAATTTGTACAACTTTTTTGCAATAATGGTGGAGTTGTCTTCCACATCAACAAAGAACTATGCAAAAATATAAAATATTAATGCACATCTCATCACGATTTAGGCTTTTGCATCCCCCGTACATGTGCTATAATTTAACCATTTATTTATAGGCAAAAATATATGTTATAATTGTAATGTTTGAAAGAAAACAAACAAATCATCTCACGAACGTAATTCTATTTTCTGAATCAAATTAACAAGATTAGCAATATTCAAAGCCCCTTTAACTTAATCACGAAATACTTCTTCATTGCAAAACTAAACTACATGTACGTATTTTTCTTTCGCAGTAAATTTTTGGCCACGCAAAAAGATAGATAAAGAATATGCATCTCTTTGAGTCACGCAAACGGTCCAGTTCGAAAGTTGTATTGTCCTGCATATTGTGGCCTGTTTGACTTCTTTCTTGATCTCAAGTTCATTACTTTTTGAGCAGTTTTTGAATACGTAACGTTCCTGTGGAATTCCCATCCGACCTGCTCTTTCAGTTTCTGCTGCATTTCATCGTCCGTTTGGTATGGGATTTCCTGCAGCGAATAGCAATGAATGTAAATTTACTGGTACGAGTAATCATACATTACCTGTTAAGATTTATCTATAATCCACCCACTATTGATTCATTTACATATATTAAAAACTATATGGCATGTTGCTGTGTGCAGCATGCAGATGTGAGTGAGACTTGTCATTAGCGGCAGAGGGCCGTGCCTATGATGTACGTATGTACAATCCTGCAGCTTCGTTTTTCCAGTAACGTGTCATCTTTTAACTATGAGGGCGTATTCCCAATGAAACTATCGTTCTACGTAGATCGATCCAACTCCGCGGAGACTCCCGCTGAATACATTTCATTTAACAAATTAACACGCCTCCTCTTGTTTGCAACGTACTCGTATAAGCACCAGGTTTTCTGTATTCTTCTCTGATTGCATTCAGCGAGAACCCCGTGAAGTTAGATCCATCTACGTAGAACGATAATTTTAGTGGGAATGGGCCCTAAATTAAATCGACAGTTGAATTACTGAACTGCTAAGAAGTCATTTAAAACAGAAATATTGTACAAGGATTTCGCACGTAATCGTTCATAATCATTTTTGAGAGGACGTGTTTAATTTTTTAAAAACCGTTATTTCTATTTCAGAAATGAATTAAATCATTTTCTACGTACTGTTTTTCTCAAATATCGCATCATTTTCTCGTCACAATGCTCCATGAAGGCTTTCTTTGAGATCAGAATGCAGTCGGCGCCATTGGAGACGAGACTAAGACTTGGTTGTTCGGGGAAAACAAGACTGCTCACGCCCTGGTAAAAGTATTTAGAATTAAATCAGTTCACAAACCCTTACACTCTAATCATCTTTCGAATGTGCCCGTAGAGAACGCTTTTTAATGTTTTCACCATTCAATATTTTCCTTAAAAATGTCACCAAAAATGTTATGAAATAAGAAAAGGAAACGTTTTAACGTCGGCGTGCAGACACTGAGTGCACCCCCCCCCTTCTGCGTAGGTTCTTAGAAACCCTACCCGCTGTTCAATGTTTAGATCACTTAACACGGGGTTTACAGCGGAATTACGTAGAGCAACAATCAAAGCGTCTGTAGCCTGGCTTAAAAAGCTTCCTCAAGTGAAGACGGTTATCACAAAAACCTATGCCAGTACATGGCTTATGAGTACTTAGAAGTCTCATTTACACAACAGGTAAATTACATTTTAAGACCAGCATCAAAGCGAGATGAGCTGTCCCCGCAATTTCTATAGTTTACTGGTATTTTATTGCCTGTGGTTTCATCAACTGGCAATAACAATTTGATCAACACACACACAAACCACTGGTAATTGTGAAAATCATGTGTGGACGACCGAATATGTGTTCTAAACAAATTAGTCTTCATAATAATCCGTGTGTCTGTTTAGTTCGAGCGCGTGCATATTCGGTCGTCCACACATTACACGAAAGATCACACACACGTTCGTTTAAAACGATGCATTTCTCTGACGCTTCCTGAAAGAGCATTGCACTCTGTACACTTACAAAATACTGCCCCCTTTCGAGTACTTGCACCTCTATGAACTCAGGGTACAGATCTGCCTCCGTGAGCTCGTGGATCTTTACCGGTTTGTTGTCAAGGTCGTCTGCTATAGTCTTTCGTCCACTCACCAGCACGAAATTATCCTCTGCAACAAGTCATATCGATAAACGGTTCCCTTCTGGTTAAATTGATATTTCTGGTTGTAGCCACAGTATTTACATGTGCGAATGACATAGGCACACATACACACACAATCACACACACACAACACACCCACACATAATGGATTTATTTTATTTATTCCACATTCTTATGCTTATATATCTTTGAACATTTATTTCCTCTTAACATTCCCTTCAATATCTTTGTACCTACCTTTGTATTTAACATGCTCCTCTACATTTTTCTTACGCTTCCTTGATTGAGAAAAATATACACCCTAGAAATACAATACATACAATATTGAATAGTAAACCGAATAGGTTGCAAATGTTGAACACCCCATTTACTGGATAGCTTCATATTCGATGATTTTGCGTCATTCTCTTCCTTTTTTTAAAATCTATCTATTAATCTTAAATTGAAGATATTTAGTAAGTTAAGTTTAAACAGACTTCATGACGAGACAACATGACATGACAATCGATCGATAGTGCCATACAATATGACAAGAATTATCAGATCAGAAGAAAATCAAGAACATCCTCCTTCCATTTAACTCAATATTCTAAATCCATAGACATGACACAAAGAAAAAATACTTCACACCTTTACTGTCATCCACTTTACCTACCTTTGTTGTTGGACCTATTTCCGGCAGTTTCACAATTTCGTTTTCCGTAATTTGAACTTGAGCTTCTGGCGAGCCAGCGCTGCTCGGTGCGGATGGCGTTCTTGTCTGGTTAATAATTGGTAGACGTAGAACATTGTCGTTGGCTTCCTCCAGCTCTGTCTCCTCGTCAATATTATGCTTTTCATACTCTTGAATCACAGTGTCGTAATCTATAAGACCCATTCGGTCGTCCTTGTTGTACAATCCGGGTAAAGTCTTCCCCTAAAAAATGTGAATACCATACTGTATGTGAAAAAGAGCGCTCTTTTCGTGAAAAAAGGAATTAACTGAAGCTTTAGAAATCAAAATCACAATGTTAAAATTAATTTGTGCGATTTGCAAAAGATGCTAAGATAGGTTTGCGATTTATTATCATCATTATTGGTGCAAGGACAGAACTATTGTAAAAATATCTAGAAACTTTCAAATTCTCTACAAATAAGTGTTAAAACACATTCATATTGATGTACGAGGGATTTATGGCTAATAAAATTAAGATATGTGTAACAGAATAAAAACTGACCGAAGATCCATAAATGAAACCATGTGGAAATTGTACGGATAGTCTCATAAGTTGTTTAAACAAAAGTGGGATAAAGTAGTAATAATTGAGGGGTTTATAAAATATTAAGCACACGATACATGAATACATGAAATTTTTGTTGGTAATACAGATCGCGTCAAAAACTATTCCATCTTATCCCTTTGGGCCTAATCCGGAACAACTGGTAACAGGGACTTAGTGTCATATTAAGTTCAGGCAGCGGGGTTTAATATACTCGGATTGTACGAAATCAATGCCACAAGAACTTTATTACACTCTTCCTAGAAACCCAGTTGTCATAGTTCTTAGGTGTATCACATGCTGCGTTGACAGCTAATGGTAAACACATTAATGTATTGATTATAGGCGAAACACAAAGATGATACCTTAGAATAGAATTAGATCTTAGAATAGGCAGTTAAATGACTATGTTGACTTCTTTTGTTTACGGAAGAGCTTGCAAGTAGCTGCATAAGTCCTATAGCTCCAATGACGAACATTCAACAACAAAACTAGTAAGGTCCGGTAATGCTGTTTTATAATTATTCACGGAAATACACAGCACTACCAAATAACATGTCCAATATCAGGTGTTGTATGCATATGTAATGTAGCAGTGCAAAACGTGAAGAATTCTAAAAAGAGCGGGATATAATTATCGAAAGAGATACCATGATAGGCCCATTTCTTGCGATTATATTATATTATATTATATTATATTATATTATATTATATTATATTATGCCTACACACAAAATGAAAGGTTTTCCCGACAGAAACTTACCAAATCACGTGTTGAAATTGGTACTTCCCCTTTTTCATCTAGATTATCGAGACTTTTCGTTTTGCTCTTTTTTCGTTGTCTAGGGCTAGAGATCTTTGTGAGGGATGAACTGGACGCTTTATCTGAGACATTGTCTGAAAGAAAGGATAAACAAGGTGGGTATAAGCCAGAGAAAAATTTTAGTCAAAACTGAATTTCGGAAAACTGTTTTTGGTATTCTCAAGCAACAGTGTGCGGCGAGATGGCACTCATGCAGTCTGAAGGCAATCATGAACTACATGGGTATAACGTATGTATATTGGCATTTTGCGTGCATTTCTCCTGATCTGTTATTCGCCTTCAATAGAGCGTAGTACTTGAAGTGTTACAGCGTAAAAAATGAGCTTTACTTCTGAAACGCTGATTTGACAATCGGCCCTTGTACCTGTACGAGCTTCACCGAACGTATTGATTTATTGTCTCTCTGAAGAGAATTTTCAACATTAGGCCTACCTTTTTCATCCTCAGGATTTTTCCTTTTCCTGTCCACTCTGCGGAGCTTCTTTAGCACTGATACGCTCCCCTGCAGTGGAAAAATGCCTTCCATTGTTGCAATACATGTACAAAGCAAATTAATTTTTATGCACGGTAGCACACGTCACTAATGTATCTGAGAGACACAATGATTTCACGACAGTACGCTTCCTCTCATCCCGAGCACTTGGGTTCAGTCGTCTCCGTCACTACTCTGAAACTCAAGTGTCTTTTTGCTTGATTGACTGAATCAGTCGTACTGTTTTTCGTAACTTATCGTCAATATAAGTTTATTAATATGGGAACACAAACCCAGCTATCTTGTCACGTTGGGACCATGTGGCTGTCACGTTGCTGCCAACCATAACATGGTCCCAACATAGCGTACTTGCTGGGAGACCTCAATACGTCGAAAGTGGCAAGCCTCTTTTTTTTAATCTTACATTTCTCTGGCTCGTCCATTTAACAAAATGTTTGATCATATATTATATGAAAATATCAAAACCAAATCTTACCGACTTTACTATATATATCCAGTCCGAATAACTGCTGTCCCTCACCAACACTTGACCACGACTGAATGATAAACAGGATAAACGTTTGAAGTCATTTCAAATTTGTACCTTGTGCATTTTATTACCGTACCAAAAACAAAAATGTACAACATTCTGATTGCTGGGACATACACAGTAGTTTAACTGTGGAAGAAGAACCAAATTCACAACCTATGCCACGTGTTCAGGCATCTGTCAACAGTATAGCCGTGTTCCAATACTATTTTTAATCAGCACGGACAAAAGTTCATCTATTCTAGGCAAATTCATTTTATAGCAAATAAACAGTCAATAATTATTTCATCAATATCATGAAAAATATGCCCCAGGGATTCTAAGCAATTCTTGTATTTGTCAACAAAGCCTTCGAAAGTTCACTGAAAGTGCGTTTTATGTGCATAAACTCAATCACCTACCAAGAAAATAACACTTGCCTTCTCCTTAACAATAAAGTTGCTACATTTATCAATCCAGGTAAGTGGTAGAAATCAAGAGATACTTCAGGTGTGTTTACGGTAAACCATTAAGGCATCACGGGCTCTCTTCAAGTGAATGAATGCTGTAGTGAAGTGGCTGAGATCGACTCTATTAACGCACTGCTATGCAAACAGCAAAAGAGCCGCTTACCTGAAGAAGTGGAAAACGCAAGCTTCCTGGGCTAGTTTATCTAATGGATACATGCGAAGAAATGGGACACTTCTGAAATACAAAACAGTATTTTAGAAGGATATTTTGAATAATGACAGCAAGAACCATTAAAACAGTGCGATAAGAGAAAGGAAAGCCAGTAAATAAATATATTCCTTGGAGGGATTTAGTAAAGCACATCCTTAGATTTTCACCCTCACGCCATAAATAACAACAGGGACTTGAATACAACTATAAAGAAGACTTAATATTTACTGTACTAAGAAAGTCCTTAAGCGATTTGAAGAACCGAAGAAATACTTTACCGTATTATCTTCGTACATTACCTCAAAAATTTATTATGATCGGGATCATTGACATTCTTCATTCCTCCTGACATGAATATTTCTTCAAAATCCTAAAAGAGAAATGGCTTTCAATCTGTGTATTTCGGTTCCATATGTCTCTGAACAGTGGATTGGGATAGGCCTATGTGCCAAAAGACTATACAGGCAGCAGATATGTTAACGATTTTCAGTATTTCAAATAATATCAGGTGCGTTCTAGTTTTTAACCCTCTACATGTATGAGCTACATTGAAAGGCAATAATGTGTTCATGCGTTAGTGGTACACTGGTCCTCGATACCCTTTACCACGGCCACAGATTGACTTTTTATAGAATATTCACAAATATGTCTTTAGATAAATAGACGGTCATTTTACTATCTCTGGTTTTTCCCATTTTTCCCTATATAATCTGCCACCCTGGTAGAGGTTAGGTCCTAGACACACGCGGTGGTGGGCGTGGGTTGACGCAGTTAAAAGAATACATTTATATCTGGTCTTCCGAAACGAGCCGTGCTTACCTCGAGAGATATGCATAATAATTCGACGGCTGTCTTGCTGACAACAGTAGCTTGTCGAATACTTCTGCTGATGAGGGCGAGCTCCTGGAAAACCAGAAATTATTTTTTCAATTGCGCGAGTTGTCATACATGTACACAAAGGATTTTGATACATTTTTACGTGTAGTTATCATTTATATAATATCCGTTTGAGAAATGTTAAGGAACTTGGATTATTACCCCAAACTCCATTCCTCTGTGTAAAAAGCAGATGGTCCTTGGAACATGGGAGTTTTCCTCCAGTACCGTTATCACAACTAAAACACAAAAGGAAATATGAATATATAGATGCTAGGGAAGATATCAATTACCTTAACGACACGCAAAATCCAAAACATTTTAGTGAATTAGCAACTTGTGAAGATAACAACAGTTATTACACCAAAAGGTGACAAAATCAATGCATTTACGACACCGTTGTTAACCTTTCTGCAATTGCCTTGGATTTAATATTGCTGTTATTGGAAAAATGATACCATAGAACTCACTTAACCTTTACATAAGTCTACTGGGATCCTTATAAATCGCCATCATCAGAAAAATTACCTGTTCCTGATAAAATAAAGTAGAAGGCTGAAGGCGGGTGTCCTTGGCGAACGATTGCACGTTTACTTTCATACCTGAAATGTGCAAGAATGCTTAATTAACAAGTTATTTACGTCTCAGAGAAAACCGGGTTCTTTAGTTCTTTGAGGTTGGGGGAGGGTATGATAGAAATACACTATACACATAAATCTCTGACGAAATGCACCAACAACCCTTTCCCGTTTCAAAGTTCTATGTACATCTTTACAAATAAATATGCAAAATTTGTCGAAAAGGATAAACCTTTTACCCTTTCTGTTACGTTTTGCAATCCAAAATCCTTTTCACAGGCATCTAAATCGTTACCGGTGAAAAAAGACAGAAGTCTATTTCAGGGAAATATTCAAATGTGGACGCCACACTCTGAAATAGGTAGATTTACTCTTTCAACTGCGTAAGTCAATGTTTGTCACCACTATTCAAAGAGATTTCACACTGCATAATCCTTGACGACACTCACCCTTCATACCAGCTTACAGAACACATTCTCTTCTGCATTCTGATGGGGTATTCACTGAACGATTTGATGGTGCGTAACATTATCAGAAGCTAAAAAAAAAAAACAAGATTCCTTTCTATTAAACTGAGCGATATTCATATGCCTTGTAATCTATAGCTGTTATTTTTATTTTGGCCATACTGGGCAGTGTACAGAATAATAATTTAGTTTGAAATTGAAGAAATTGCTTATGTCTTACACTGTACATTAGTAACCATGTATTGGCACTGCAGTTACTTTGAAATTAATATTTCAATTCCCATTTAAAATAGACTAAAACTATGGAAATCTATTCTAAACTGTGGAAATATACACTACATATGCCCTTTTATAGAAAGGCATTTTATTTTGGAACTAAGAAATACCAATATTTTTGTTTTGTTTTGAAATACGTGTGTACACTCACATATTTCAGCTCCTTTTCTGTCCTTCTCTCTGGTTGTTTTTGGAGTATTCTTTTAGCCTCCTGTGGAATCCTTTCCTACAATGATGTTGTGCTTTGTGATATTATCCTTTATAACTATTATTATTATTATTATTATTATTATTATTATTATTATTATTATTATTATTATTAATAACAGTAGTAGTGAAAGAAGTAATAGTATTTTATCAGGCAGGCAAGGGAATCTATATCGTATCTTTATCGCAGCATCCATATTTTAAAGTATTATTACATTTTAAAGATATGTACCTGCACCCAGGAAAATCTAGAAAGAATCATTCAATTCGTCCCAGTTGGTTTTCTCATTCGTGACGTAATTTGTGTTCATCTCAATTTAATAAAAATTTAAACAAGCGGGGGCTAAGAAACAAAAGTGACAGCGCTGTTTAAGGTAATTTTTCTTACCGCCTGTTTGACTTTAAAATAAGAAAGGTCAAATAGTAATTCCTGGCCGTCCACTGTCTGGTTCGGCTGGTCATGGTACTGAGCCAGGGACAAGAATTCGTCTTTTCTTTCCTCGGCTCTGAATTAAAATGTACTCGTATGAAGGTGAAAGAATTATGATTTGCACTGGAGTGTTTCTTACATTTGGTAATAAAATAATTAACAATATGTTGGGCCATATAAGGAAGATTTTTTATGTATTGTCTCACGGGGAAACTTTTCTTCTCGATTAAGTTGGAAGGTTTGTATATAAACATAGGAAAATTTATCAATTAATTAATTATAAAATTTATATGAAATCAATAAGGGGCACAGGCCTCCTAGATTCACCTACACATTTACTACACTTACCTCTGATATGAAAACCTGCACCAGCTAATACAGACTAGGATCACTCTTGCGATTCGTCGAAATTTCTCTAATGGATGACCCTGGATACAAATGAAATCTTTATTCATTGCATAAAAAGTGTTACTTCTATATTTCATAAGCCAGAGTCACTATCGTGACAGCATTTTTGATAGGATTATATTTCTTTTAATGCACATAGTCATTAGACGTTGGAACACCTTGTAGAGACCTACTGGGGAAATTTTCACCTTAGTTATCTTAGTAATGCGTTCTTGTTTACTATTTTATGCTCAATATTTGAACGTGCATGCTACATGTATTACATTAACTAAGACTTTCCTTCGTGATCAAAAGATGGAATGAAATATGCTCAGTGACTCGAAAAATTTTCTGCGGTCATGTATTACACCACAAAAAATAGTGATAAGATCAATAATAAACCACACAAAATGTAGGAAAAATATCAAAGATATCCCAATGCTCAAATTTGGCCATGAATAACTCACATCTCTGTTGTATCGCATAAACTTGAGAATCTGCCGTGACATTTTGAAGATGGCTGGCATTGAGGAGTTGGATTGGGAGGACTGTCGTCTGCCTCCCAGACTGTCAGACCTCTGTGGTTTACCATCTTTAGTTACAGGACTACTGGAATGACGCGTCGACCGCCCAGAATCCATTGAACTCATTGAATTATTCAGGGACGACTTTCGAGGAAACATGACAGCGAGTGATGAAGACTTTGGTATTGTGTGATTATTAAAAATCCAGTTATTATACTACCAAACAGGCACAACCTGTGCTAAATACATTGAACAGGTTTCGAAATTATCATTTTCCTTCACCCGTCATGATACAAAAATATGCGTCTGTTGTAAATAGAAGTAACCATGATAATAACTTTTCCCAAGGTGTTCATCAGAAGACGGCAGCGTCAGCATTTATAAAATCCAGGCTTAAAAGTTTCCCATGGCCTCAGACACGAATCTCGTGGTATTCTCCTATTACTCAGAGGCGCTTTTTAAATTCCAAAATATCCATTTTCCAACTGCCATCGAAGAAGGTGCTGAAACTGGACCTTTCCCACTCCGTTTGACCCAGATGTTTGACCGTAACCATCGGAAATATTGAGACAATATTTACCAGTATTCTCAACATCACTTGTGGCAGTGAGTGGGCATTAACCCGGGAGTACCCATTGTGTTTGTATAAACATATATCGCTTCATATGTGTGTACCTTGCTATAATCTTATGTCAATCTTTCCGTCCATACACCTGCTTTGAAAATTTTGTTGGGCAAACGACGCCTTTGTTTGCGGTTCAAATTACTGGCAACTCTCCCTTACATGGTTCAGTCTCTATTTTTTTAATTATCTGTTACAACCCCGATGCTTTTTAATCTTTCAGAAGGTTAAATTCCCGTTATGATAGCTGCTTATCAATTTAATTAAACTACGAGTATCTCAATCACAGCATGAGAGCCACAGTGGACGTGCCAGTATTTATGAATCGTTTTAGGCTGAAACGCGTTTTATCTATTTTTTCAAGACATACTTGGCTTTTTTTTTTTTTTTTTTGATGTTTTCTGTGTGCTATTTGTTACATATAAACTGTGTGACAATAATCGTTCCGTTTTACTAATCTTATTTTGTTTGAGCATTTTAACAGAAAGAACTGGCTGCCTTTCAAAATCTTTATGAAAAAACCCAGCTGGAACGTTCTTCAGAAGGGGTACTAGTATACTCGAAGTCCTTGCGTCATGAAACCACTCCAAATTTTGATCATATCGTATGGCAGTCATTGTTTGGCAACGATTGAAAATGGTTGGAGTATAGCCTCCTTTAGCGGCAAAGAATTGCTTCTCAGATGTCAGGCATTGTTTGACAATTCGTATGATGCTTCTGAATGGGGCACATTGACACATTACGTGGAACGGAAATAAAGTCAAGGTAGTTTTCCGGCAAACCTTGATGATATTTTCATAACTCCATTAAGTGTGGTGCTAAAAGCAGTGTTAAAAGCCTATGCATCATTACACTCAGTGCGACATAATAAATGAAATTAAAGGCGAGATATTGGTATCTAAGCACATTCTTATACAAGAACGCGCAAAGCTCAACTCAAAAATAGAGGAACCCAGCCTATCAAAGTAAAATATAAATAAACAAAGCCCACTCCTCGGGCCCAAAATTCCAAAACAAAAGAACAGATGCCATTGCTCACCTTTTTTCTGGCAGACCTTTGCCATACAGCTCTGTACTGACTGTAGCACCTGTAGCCAGTTGGGACGTGCGACGTTGCTGTCGCCGTAACGCAAAACCCAGCGTTCATTTTAACTCATTTCTCACAGATTCTACATTTTAAGTCGCCATCCGAATCATCTTTAAAATCTTAGACATCTCATTCGTGTTTGGTTGTCTTTAAACTGATGCTTGAATACCTCTGCAAATTGTTGTCAGTATTTGGTATAAACTTATGTATGGATTGTAATAGCTAGTAACTCCTGTCATTTTATCTTGAAAAAGGGGACTAAGTCAACACGGTTGTCATCTGAAATCAGTGCCGTTGTCAAGACTTAAATCAAAGGAAGATTAAGTTTAAGCATCAACACTACAATGTATACGCAGTAAAATCTAAAGACAAAAACGTAACGAAATTGAGAACAGGTAATTTCATATCCCCAAAGAGAACAAAAGGCTTGACTAAATTAAAGTCAAGTAGATTTATATCCCGAAAATTAAGATGAATGATGAAATTCCGAGATGCCCCCACGAGAAATTTAATAAGCTTAATACGCGATAATCCGAAGTAAACGTCGTTATCAGAGAAGTTGTCTCCCTAGGCGTAATGGGTTTAATGCTTCTGTGTAATTTCGCATGAACTCAAATAAATACAAAATATGACACTAAGGATATACCTTTTGTTATTGCTATTTGAGGGATCATTAAGATAGAGAGAAAGGGGATCAGGGAAGAGGGGGAGCAGGTAACTCTTTAGGTCTTTATTTATAAATTATAGGCCCCGCCAGATCTTTCAATTACGTTGAAGTTTTGCTTTGACGTCTATCCTGTTGTTTGTTTGGTCCTACTTAAAAAGGATAATTCTTTGGATAGATCCTTTAGATAATTCAATACAGATGACTATATTTGGCTGAAAGCAGCACGAATCGCGAGCATAGCGAACTACCAGTATAAAGAAGGCATCACCTTGTCAGTGTCAACACTACCTTCCAAATCTAAATAATCGTTATGTTGCTGTGGGATGAAATGGAGCGTAAATGAAATGTACACACTAAATAAAACACCGAGAACCAAATGAAGGGCTGCTATTTATCCATCAAAACGTGTGTCAATATATTGCTAAAAGGGGCACATGATTAAAATGGAGCTTCTATTGGAGCTCAAGCGAGCTGACAATAGACAAGTGTGTTGTTTTACTTACTAAACGCTCGTCATTGACAACTTCAATATTATCATACTGTTGGCTGAAGGCCTTCTAGCCTCTCATTATACGTTAGGGCTTTATTTAACTATTTGCTGGGTGTGGAGGGTAAAAAAACCATAAGCACTGTTTGACAACCGACGACTCAGATGCCAGGTCCTTAAACATGTACATCACGGTGCGTTTCGGTGGTAAGTATTCCATTTTCAATAATTCTCCTTTGTGGTGCTCTACATACATGTAATTTTTTTCTTTGTGGTCTGCGGTTCTTTTCTTAATAACAAAATTCATGATCAGTCAAGTCGGATTCTGCCATTTTTGCCGGTTTTTTTTCGTGCTATTGGATATAACTACCTTCCATCACTTTTATCAACCGTGTTTCCAACATAGATTTTAGTAACTGATAACATAACCTTAAATTGTGTGCATTGACTTTGCGTGATATGTTGTTCTTAATGCAAATCACGTTTTTATATTACAGACCAGGAACAAGCACTATTCAACCCGCACTGTCGCATTATATCACTGGTGAATGAGATTAAAGCCAAGTGTCGATGCGAAGACGGTACCTCAGTCTTTTCTTTTGACAAGCAATACATTCAATCTTATCATGACATTCAACTGACTCGAGATATCACGAACAGATTTGAATTTCTTTTGAATTGCCTTATGTTATGACTGCCGTGACGCCATTACAAGTAAAAAAAATTGATAAATAAAATTTGAAAAATAAATAAATAATTAGAATACAACATATATAATCACATTGTGCATATTTATCTCAAATAATGCCTAAAACATAACCAACACATTCATCCTTCAAGATTTTGATATTTAAAGGCGAAATGTGTCCTTTCTAGTTGACATAGACCTGTGTGATGAGTCTGGGAACGTGAAGCACCTGGGGCACCAGGCACAGTTTAAGTTTGCCAGCGACCTTCTTGTTGACAGAGAAACCTACATTTTAATAAAAGTGGAAAGTGAGTAGCTTTTTATTATCAAATTCATTTTTTGTAATTAATTTGCATATTTTTTTAAAATAAGAAAATCTGGGAAGAAAAGGGTAATGATAAGAAAGGGGGAATAAACACAGACCATTCAAACAGTAATTTAACACTGCCCAGCATCAATGTTGAATTCTTGCACACTCATTCCAAGTTGTTGAAATGAGACAGTTCAAACGTCTGCTTCTCATAACTAGTCGGGAAAACAAATCGCATTGTTTATTTAGTACCTTCGCGTATTTTTGTTTAATCAGTACATAAAATTGTGCAGGTGCAACGAAGTCTACCAGCTGGGGCAAGCAATTTGTGCATGAACAGTTTCTAAGATTATTTTACTTTTCATGCTGAGAATAAAGACACATTATAAATACCCTCTACCAGGGCCGCAATTATTATTGTGGACATTTTTGCTGAGGCACAGTACAGAGATAAGCCATCTTTTTAACCAGAGACATATCTGTTAATATCTAGTAAAAAATCAATCCGTGGCCCTGGTAGAGGGTATATTATAGACACGTTTTCAGATATTATCATATATAGAAAGCATCCCCTCAGAATCCTTTACGACTGACAATATCAGAGTCCCATAAATTATCCCCATTGTCCTATAATACTCTAGGTAAGCATCCCCTAATCCACTTCCTTGACATTAAACAGTTTACGAAACGTGAATGACAAAACCCTCTCATTGACATTTTAGGAAAAGATGGCGACCCCCAGTATCTTCCACTTCTGCAAGCAGACGACGAGACGCTCTCGGAAGCGTTTTTCGCACGCCTCTCCAGCAAGGACGACGAGTTGAAGGTGTATGGGAGGCGAGGGCGTGCGGCGTCTCGAGACGTCAGGCGTGGGTCGAAGGAATACCTTAAACTTAAGCAGCTTGGTGACAAAAGCAGCGTGAAATCTAAGTCTCCTACGCAAACCAGGACCAAGTCAAGACAAAGCAGTAAATAGATGAAAGTACATCGATACAAAGGACCTGGGCCTTTTACATCGACTGAAGTTGGTTATTCTATTACAACGCCATGTAAAATGCTACGCATCATTTTTCATTTTCTTTTTAGAATTTTTAAAATGCAAGATCTTATGCTTACGTATACAGAACTGACGCAAGCCAGACTTTCAGCGTTAAGTTGCCTCATTACTTGACAAAAATAACTCTTGCTCAAAACTATTAAAAAATAAACTACGCAATTGAAAAACAGAAAAAGTATGCCTATTTTCATATATTAATAATCAAGGGAGATGCTTTTATGATTTAAGTATGAGCACCACGTCAAATATCAACCCAAGGTTGATTGTACTCGTTGGATACACATTTCTCGTTACGTTAAAATCACATTACCATCTGCCATTTTTACACTTAAAAAGGTAGTCTTGCTCTCTAAATGCTCTGGAATTTGGCCATACAACACCCTAACCATAGAAAAACAACACAGAGACCGTTTATATTTAAAATTCATTTCCCATTTCAGAGTATCCAAATTTTTTACAAAAAGTGAGCTACAAAATGTACAATCGTTTAATTTTCCAACTCATCTAATCATAACTTGTAACATCCATTTTGAGTTGAGTGTATTCAACCTAAATAATTCATCTATGCAGATGTTTAAGCGTATGCTGTAGTTTGGTGATATTGTCATCCAGATTGGACAAGCCCATCCTAAATGCCTCGTCATCAGCAGATGTCCAGGTGGCAGCACTTGACGTGACAGACTGCAAGTCTGAGATGGTGCTCAGGGACGTGTCCAGTGCTGTGCCTTTATATACAGACTGCTGCTGAGGCACATTAAACTGTGCCTGTGTTCCAGACAGTCCTGGGGTCACAGAGTTCATCTCTAATTTCACTGTCTGCCCTCCCATTGGCCTATCTCCAAGTACTAACTGTAAATTATGGTTTGGGTATTTATTGAAATAATCAGTCACGCTGTATCTGGATCTCTCCTTCTCGTGCCTGGCTAAGATTTCACTGGTAATCACGGGAGGAGAGACTTGTCGGTATGGCGATCCTTCTTCATTCTCGATAATTTCTTGACTGTGCCTTGTGCTTTTTACACCACTATCTGCTGATAAGTTCATGGCTTCATCCTCTGATATTAATGTCTGGTCATGATCATTTGTGATTAAATTCTCATCTTTGTCTGGAACTTTCTGCCCAAAAACAGAATCCCCCTTTTTAATTGATTTCTGTGCCTGATAGAAGTCATTGTATTGATGTAAACTGTCAGCACTAGCATTTTGACTTCTCTGCAGTGTTCTCTCTGTTTGCCTAGAGGTTAAGTCTCTCTCTGGTCTATTATGCGATGGAGCATGCCTGTAACAAAAGTACACAGGTGTTATTGATGTGGAAGAGATATCTCAGATATTTCACGAGACAATTATCTTCATTTTTCTGAAATGGTCCCAATTTATTTTACACAGAAAAGTGTAACATCCTCCTTAAAAGAATACTACAGAAAATACCTTCCACTAATTAGCAAGAATAACAACGATGGTCACGTGCCAAAATCAATTTCAGTCACTTTGTAATCATCCCAGCTTAGGACAACTTATTGTCACTGCCCTGAGTGAACTTACCTGAAACCTGAAGTCTGCAAATCCTGCAATAGTGTCCCCATGCTCTGCTGCAATCCTCTGCAAAGAAAAAATTGCAAAATTAACTTTCTTTAACTAAAAATGTTAAAATAAAATAATAATAATAAAGGGAAATTAAATGTACAACAATGACTTAACAATATTATAAGTCTGAGCACTCACAATACTTCTTTATCTACACTAAGACATTGTTAAACAAAAGTGCGATTGGTTTATCAATACTGAAAGAAAAAATTTCAGTAATAATAATAGGAATTTTTTTTGTTGGGGGGGGGGAGAGGGGGGGGGAGGTTCTCCTTCTATTTAAAACAAATGACTAGGCCTACCTCACTAAATCCTGTAGTTTATCAATCTCTTGGTCTCTTTCCTGCAATGTAATTCCCAGAATGTGGTTCTCACTCTCCTTGGCTGCCACATCTCCCAGCAGTGTCTTGTGTTCAGTTTTCAGTTGGGCTATTTCAGCTCTCAGTCTGTTGGAGGCTTGGAGCTCATCCTTGTGACTATCTATCCCATCTGTGGCCTACGGCATGAATTAATAGGCATCTTATTTTATTGTGTATTCAGTATCATTACTGTCTAATATCATAACAGGGGGAAGTCAACTTACAATTATGCAATGATAGACATCATGTACAATAGATCTTAGTAAAAACATGCACTAAAAATGGGAAGGGGGGGGGGGCATCAACTGAAAAATTTGTACCTTGTCTCCCAAAACATCAATCATCTCCATCTTTTCTCTCCTGCATTTCTCCAGCTCATCCTTTAGCTCAGACACCTCTGTCTGAAGTCTGATCACTGCAGCTTTTGATTCCTTTAACTGTTTTTCCAGTGAAAACTTTACTGCTTGTAGATGAACCACTGTAAGAAAATATAACTGCGCTATGCCACATCTAACACACTCCACTTGCTCTCTGGCCCAGATGCTCCAAGAAACAAGAGGCACACTTAATGTATTAGGACACACTTAATGTATTATGCAAAATCCTGCCATGAACTCCAATAAAAATTTTGAGTTAGCAGATTACACTATGGTTGTTTACATGAAATTTGATACTGTATTAATGCAGAGAGATCAATGTCATAAACTGAAATGATACATTTACACACCCTCATAGTCGACAATCTCCTTCTCTGGTACTCCATGCTTGGTCCTCTGCAGTTCTCTCAGCTGTTGATTCACAATCCTCAACTGTCTAATTAAAATAAATTAAATAAATACATAAATAAATAAATAAATAGAATAAAATGAAAAAATAATAATCAAGGCCCTCTGATAAAGTCAAAGCATAATACATAGAAAACATGTTTAGTGTCTTTTAAAATATACTTTTTAGTACCAAAATAAATGTTTATTTTTCAATATCTTCACACACCCGTTTGATCAAAAATATATTCTGACCATTTCTGCACCTAAGAATCCAATTCAGTAATTGTATAACCTTTAGTCCTTCTAACGAAAACAAAAAGAAATAATCCTCGAATTGTCCAAATAACTAGAAGATTTGTTTAAAACTAAAAAAAAATATTATAGATTTTCTTTATCCAGTTCAGGTTTCTATCGGCACAAAACAGACTATACCTTCTCAACTGGCAGTTTTCACTCCTTAGTGGCTGCATGGCAAGATCTACACTAACTTGGGATGGATGGGCAGAATCCACTGACAACTTCCTTACCATTTTTGCAATTTCCTCAAGTAGCCGTCTTGCTTCAGTGTCACCTGTAATTAAAAGAAGTTCATTGTAACTTATCTGGCCATTAGTAATTTCATACTGTATATATATTTACTAAAAGCTGAAAAGGATAACAATTATATATGTGATGTTATTGCAGAACCAATCCAGTTTAATGTGCAAATATTCGGGTAAAGGTAGCAAAGACGAGAGGCAAGTGTAATAAAAACTTACCAGACATATCTGCAACTGCCTTAGACTCTTTTAACAGATACTTTAATGTCTTCCAATCCTTACTTTCTTGAGGGCTTCTAGCATGCAGACCGCTAACATGTGCAACTGACCCATGGTCATTTTCTTTGTTTTCCCCAGTGATACTAGCCCCTTGAGCTGGTATTGAGACATCATGTGTACTCCCAGGTTGGGGTATCTGAGGCAAAACACTGCCTCTGGCATGATTATGTAAATTGTCTGTTAGCCTTTCTGGTATCTCCTGAAGCCTTTGGTGTAAGTAGTTTGGTCTGCTCTCCATGCCATCTGTAGAATCTCTGTACTGCACATTTTCTCTGTCTCTTTGTGGTATCCTCTCCATGTATCTATTACCATCTTCATGTGTCATTCTCTCCGTGTAACTTCCATTGGTTACATGTGGTGGTTTTTCCATGATCTTTTCACTCTTACTCCTAGGTCCATACTGCTCACTTGGGTTGCCTGTCTGGACTTGCTGCTGCTGTTGTAGTAGACCATTTTCATGTGTAATGTACTGTTCTCCTGATGGCACATGTACCTGTATTCTGGGTTGTCTCTGTGGTTCTTCGTCAAAATCTATAGGGTCAGGTGTGGAAGACACCAGTCTTTGGTTGAAAGGAGGTTTACCAACAGCTGCTGATTTGGTGTCCAGTCCTGGAGTAAAAAAAAAAAAAAAAAGAAAAAATAATAACATCATAATACAAAACAAACTGTCATGAACTTTCCTTTCACATAAAAATGTACTTGTCTATGAGGAATAGGTTTTCAGGGGGAGAGAAGTTATAAAACTAATTTTTAAAAAATGAAATTGAAGGAGTCAACATTAAAACACAGACAATTGAGGCTTGTGAATCACCAGCTAGGAAAACAATGGAGGGTTACAAAAGCCAGTAAAATTTGTGCCTTTCTTAAGTTTATTTATGTCAACATATCGTATGCCTCAAAAAATAATAGAAAGGAAATGATACTAGATTAAAAACTTTCTCTATAATTATCAACTTCCACTTTGGTCATTTTTCTACAAATGACTTTCTTTAGTATCAATGCTTTCTCTGACGGTTACTGACTTTTTTCTCACATACCATTGACAGTTTTCGCACTTTGTCCTGGATTAACATTTGTTTGCTTCGCAAATGTTTGACGTCCTATTTCAGGTTTTGTTTGTGACATGGCTACCTTTTTGCCTACATGAGATTGTTTAATCCTGTTTCTTTCAGAAGGGCCTGTAAAGAGAATAAAGTATACATCATCCTATAACATTGTTCAATACTGTCATTGCAAATTAAGAATATGTACCATATTTGTGTCTTTTACAATTTAAACCAAAAGGGACATCTTCATGACTGTTTTTTTTATATATATAAGAAAACAACATACTTTTATGTATTTCACTCAATATAATGATTAGAATATGAGCACAACACAGTTGTAGTCTACCCAACTGGAAGTATTTTGATCCCAAAAGCAATGTTTTTAAACTGCTGATTAAGGCATATGACAGTTTTGGGTGTCAAGATTCCAATAAACAATCTCATTCTCACCTGAATCTTTCTCCAGCATAACTGATAGTAGTTTTGCACACCTTTGAAGATCTTTATTAGCTAGAGTGACTTGGTCCTCTGACTCTGTGGAGTAGAGTGAATAAGCATCTTCATTCCCCATGTTTTTCTTTTCTGGCTGAACCTTCCTAAAAAGTTTCAAGTATTAGTTCAGGTATACATTTGGGATATTTTGGAGCTGGGAACTCAATACTATAATAGAGTACTTGTGAGTTCAATCCAGGATAATCTTGAACTGCCTTCTTTCTGCTAAAAGTCAATACACAGTTATCTCAATAAGATATTAGCAGGTCTTTTAAACTGGGCTTTAAAAAGAGACACATATCTAAATACATTAATATAATCCATGACATTGTCTTAAAGACTTAATTTTTGGTTTGCAAACTTACCTCCTTTTCTCCATAGAACTTATAGAAGTTGTAGGTTTTGTCTTCTTACTTGTTTTGGAGTGGCTCTAAAACAAATATTATTCAACAAATCATATGCCAGAATACTTATATTGGACCTTGCTTTTGACACGTCTTGTTTCTCAAAACAAGTTATAGAACTTTTTATAGTAGTTGATAGTATTGCAGAACCGTTGTTATGCTTAATTGCACTGAGTGATGATTGCCTATGTTTCTATATTTCTTTGACAGAAAACCTGTGAAGCAAACATGCACCTGTTACTGAGACTATCACAGCTGCAATGACCTGTTCTGACCATGGACCCATAAAAATACCCAATTTCAAAGAAAGTTTACTTCTTAAAGATGCATACAAAGTCAATTTTTTGTCACAAAAACCAACCAAATGCCAACATATAGTTTGAAGTAGTATAACTAAGAGAATTACCAAAAGGCATTGTTTATTTTACCTGAAAATGATGTTTGCATGGATTTTTCTGCTAGCAATCTATGCTGTATGTCAATGGGGCAGAAAAGTAGGTCACGAAAGTAGGTTAAATTTCTGACCAAAAATTTAAAAAAGGAGCAGCCTAAGACCGCATTCACATCGAGTTGAGCCAGGCTTTACAAATCCTGGGACTAAATAAGGCGGACGTACATATAAGAAAAACCACCTAATCTTTTAATAGTCTCTCCGCCTCTCACACGCCTCCCCATGCATCGTCCCTGGGGGGGTACAGTCATTAAATCTCAGCTCCATTGGGACGACACATGGGAAGGGGTGTGAGAGGCAGGGAGACTATTAAAAGATAAGGCGGTTTTTCTTTCATGTACGTCCGCCATATTTAGTCCCAGGATTTGTAAAGCCTGGCTCAACTCGTTGTGAATGCGGTCTAAAGCTCTTATATGGCTGATTGGCGAGTGATCTATTCAGTTTATCCCTTGGCATGTCGAAATTTATTTGAGTTGTATAAGAAACTAGTAGAAGTGGTTTCCATGTGTTACTGGGAATCCACATTCCACCGATGCTCGGTTCGTATGTACCTTTAAATCAATTTTTTAAGTCAGCTTAGGTTAAATGCTAATATCTATAAGAATGCACTCAGACAGGAAGGTTTAAATACCTGTTTTCCACTTGTCACTTTTTTGGTCGGTCTGGCAAACATAATGGTGAAGGTATCATACGAGATTTAATCCTGAAATTCAATTCAATGGGTAATAAAATGTCAAAAATCGAACATATTAGATTTCAACCCCAAGTTATAACTACTATAAATGTTAAATCTGTTCAGCTAATAAGTGTCTTGAGAAATATTTAGTCTTCGACTTACAAAGTTCTAGAGCCGGGTGAAAGCTAGTAAGTGGCAATGGTTTGAGGATACTTATTAAAACATTACACACATTATTCGTGACAAATTTTAAAACACGTATTGATATTTTAAAAAACTACCAACTCAAAAAATTAGACTTAATTAGAGTTGAATACCTACCTGTAAGGCTAAAAACTTGACACATCTTTAGTCAGTTTCCAAATCTATCGCAAGCCTCGTTGTGACAGTACAGGCTCGCTTGCGCGCTGTAAATTTGGTCAGCATGTGTTATTAGACGTGTAGTTTTATGAGAACAAAAATACAAATGATGCCACTTTCCTCACTCAGACAGAAACAGATCAGTTAATTACAGGATTTCCTTGTGCTTTTCCCTTAAATACGAATTTCTTAAAATTAAAGTGGCATTTTATGACAGAAGACTTAACTCATTCTACACACGCATTGTTTTACTTCCGGAATAACAAAGACAGGAGCACATCACCCTACAACATGGATGAGCAGCTCAAAATTCTGCAGTCGGTAACTGTCACTGCTTAGCATTGCATTCTTTTTTATCTTCTGCGCTTCTGCTTGTTTAAGTCTTTTTATGAGCTTTAGATGCCAAGATTTCTGTTTACACTTTTCAGCTGATACAGAAACTTAATTCTTAGTACGATCAGCTGATTGCTTCCGTTTTCGGCCTTACATGCTAGCCACACTCGGCTGTCAAGTTGATTCAGTTGATAATCCACTAAGGTGACAGTCGAGCGTGACGGTAGCGGTAGGTATATACATGCACTGCCATTAAGTACCTACCTAGTACATGTAGTAGCATGTAAGGCAAAAAGCTGAGGCAAAACAGCTGATCTTATTCTTCTAACTGGCCTGGGGTACCCAATCTTTTTATGTTTCTTCTGTACAGATGTAATTCCTCACATATGCAATGTCAGTTGCAAATAACCTGTTGCTTAATTGTGGCAAATTTGTGTGGTATAAGGTATATACCGGTAGCATGATTAGGTAACCAAACAATTACTTTAAAGGCGTATTCAGATTTAAACATCTTACTACTTGGGTTGGCCCAACTCTGCGGGGATTCTCCCTAAAGTGCAACCAAGGGGATCAGCTTAATCAGCACATGATAGTTGAATACCCCATAGCTGCTTGAGAATTCTTGTTTGACAGTGAAGCTGAATCCACTGATTGCATTTTAGCAAATTTCCCTTGCAGAGTTGGACCAACCTAGCTAGTGTGATGTGTGAATCTGAATGCAGTCTAAGGATGCATTCCCATATATTTTAGATTGATCTATCCCCATGGAGAGTCTCACTAGATTACTGTCAGATAACCCGGCTTCGATGTCCGTCCCGCCTACTACAAGCTATAAGGGGGTAATTAACTTTTGTGCCCGCTCGGCTGACAGCTATTTAGCGTGAACCCCCGGGGAGTTAGGTCAATCTAGTTGGATCAATCTAATCTCTGGGAATGGGGTCTAAGATACATGCTCTAAGATACATACATTCCTTCTTCAGAACACTGTTTATTTGACTTGCTTCTTCAGATTGGTGTGTTGCAAAAACCAAATATTAGAATAAGAGATCCAGCAAGAACTGAAAAAGTTTTACAAAAGCTGATTCAAGATGGAAAACAGAAATTACAGGTATTGTACTTTTTTACAATTTTTTATGTACAGACACAGATGTGTCTGTACATATAGCCATCATCTGCGTCTGTCGTCGCCGTCGTCGCTGTCGCCGTCGCCGTCGCCGTGCACTNTTAAATACATTAATCTAATCCATGACATTGTCTTAAAGACTTAATTTCTGGTTTGCAAACTTACCTCCTTTTCTCCACAGAACTTATAGAAGTTGTAGGTTTTGTCTTTTTACTTGTTTTGGAGTGGCTCTAAAACAAATATTATTCAACAAATCATATGGCAGAATACTTATATTGGACCTTGCTTTTGACACGTCTTGTTTCTCAAAACTAGTTATAGAACTTTTTATAGTAGTTGATAGTATTGCAGAACTGTTGTTATGCTTAATTGCACTGAGTGATGATTGCCTATGTTTCTATATTTCTCTGACAAAAAACCTGTGAAGCAAACATGCACCTATTACTGAGACTATCACAGCTGCAATGACCTGTTCTGACCATGGACCCCATAAAAATATCCAATTTCAAAGAAAGTTTACTTCTTAAATCAATTTTTTTAAGTCAGCTTGGGTTAAATGCTAATATCTATAAAGAATGCACTCAGACAGGAAGTTTTAAATACCTGTTTTCCACAAGTCACTTTTTTGGTCGGTCTGGCAAACATAGTGGTGAAGATATCATACGAGATTTAATCCTGAAATTCAATTCAATGGGTAATAAAATGTCAAAAATCGAACATATTATATTTCAACCCCAAGTTATAACTACTATAACTGTTAAATCTGTTCAGAGAATAAGTGTCTTGAGAAATATTCAGTCTTCGACTTACAAAGTTCTAGAGTACATGTAGCTAGGTGAAACTATGAGAGGCCGGGTGAAAGCTAGTAATTCAGTGGCAATGGTTTGAGGATAGTTATTAAAACATTACACACATTACTCGTGACAAATTTTAAAACACTTAATCCGTATTGATATTTTTAAAAACTACCAACTCAAAAAATTAGACTTAATCAGAGTTGAATACCTACCTGTAAGGCTAAAAACTTGACACATCTTTAGTTAGTTTCCAAATCTAACGCAAGCCTCGTTGTGACAGTACAGGCTCGCTTGCGCGCTGTAAATTTGGTCAGTATGTGTTATTAGACGTGTAGTTTTATGAGAACAAAAATACAAATGATGCCTTTTTCCTCACTCAGACAGAAACAGATCAGTTAATTACAGTATTTCCTTGTGCTTTTCCCTTAAATACGAATTTCTTAAAATTAAAATGGCATTTTATGACAGAAGACTTAACTCATTCTACACACGCATTGTTTTACTTCCGGAATAACAAAGAGAGGAGCACATCACCCTACAACATGGATGAGCAGCTCAAAATTCTGCAGTCGGTAACTGTCACTGCTTAGCATTGCATTCTTTTTTATCTTCTGCGCTTCTGCTTGTTTAAGTCTTTTTATGAGCTATAGATGCCAAGATTTCTGTTTACACTTTTCAGCTGATACAGAAACTTAATTCTTAGTACGATCAGCTGATTGCTTCCGTTTTCGGCCTTACATGCTAGCTACACTCGGCTGTCAAGTTGATTCAAATGATTAATCCACTAAGATGACAGTCGAGCGTGACGGTAGCGGTAGGTATATACATGTACTGCCATTAAGTACCTACCTAGTACATGTAGTAGCATGTAAGGCAAAAAGCTGAGGCAAAACAGCTGATCTTATTCTTCTAACTGGCCTGGGGTACCCAATCTTTTTATGTTTCTTCTGTACAGATGTAATTCCTCACATATGCAATGTCAGTTGCAAATGACCTGTTGCGTAATTGTGGCAAATTTGTGTGGTATAAGGTATATACTGGTAGCATGATTAGGTAACCAAACAATTACTTTAAAGGCGTATTCAGATTTAAACATCTTACTACTTGGGTTGGCCCAACTCTGCGGGGATTCTCCCTAAAGTGCAACCAAGGGGATCGGCTTAATCAGCACATGATAGTTGAATACCCCATAGCTGCTTGAGAATTCTTGTTTGACAGTGAAGCTGAATCCACTGATTGCATTTTAGCAAATTTCCCTTGCAGAGTTGGACCAACCTAGCTAGTGTGATGTGTGAATCTGAATGCAGTCTAAGGATGCATTCCCATAGATTTTAGATTGATCTATCCCCATGGAGAGTCTCACTAGATTACTGTCAGATAACCCGGCTTCGATGTCCGTCCCGCCTACTACAAGCTATAAGGGGGTAATTAACTTTTGTGCCAGCTCGGCTGACAGCTATTTAGCGTGAACCCCCGGGGAGTTAGGTCAATCTAGTTGGATCGATCTAATCTCTGGGAATGGGGTCTAAGATACATGCTCTAAGATACATACATTCCTTCTTCAGAACACTGTTTATTTGACTTGCTTCTTCAGATTGGTGTGTTGCAAAAACCAAATATTAGAATAAGAGATCCAGCAAGAACTGAAAAAGTTTTACAAAAGCTGATTCAAGATGGAAAACAGAAATTACAGGTATTGTACTTTTTTACAATTTTTTCTCTTTGTTCCTCTGCCTCAATTCATTGGAATGTAAGCCATAAAATGAAAATTTAGAATACAGTGGTTTTGTCAATTGGTGCTAGTCTGTGAACTTGGTCTTATTAAAGTTTGCCTAAAACAAATACAGTAAGTAATGTCTTTAATGTTAGAAAGCAGGGGCGGATCCAGAGATATTTTCTGACAGTCTTCCAAATTATCTTTGTTGATCCATCTTCCATTTTTGACTGTCTTCCGACAGAACACATTAGATGGCTGACAATGTAAACTTGAAAATCTGACCGTCTTCCAGAAGACCCAGAAGATGGCCTAAATCTGCCCCTGGAAAGTACATTGAATTATCACCATAATGTTGTCTATACATGGCAAATTATTCATTTAAATCTTCTTTAAATTTTTATTTATTTATTTATTTTTTCAATCAGGTAGTTGCAGATTTTGATTTTACCTTAACAAAATTTTCTCACCAAGGAGAAATGTGTCCCTGTACATTTGGTGAGTTTAAGTGGCATGTTAGCCATATTTTGAATTATAAATTTGTATAAAATCAGATTACAGGGGGTATAACAGACTCATCCTTGTGTAAAATAATCATACACACACACACACACACACACACACACACACACACACACACATTAACAAGAGGACGACATATTCAAGCACTTAAGAATTTCTTAAATAGAGAAGGTGGAATGTATTGCATCCTTTTTCATTGTGCTTCTTGCATGCATTGTCTAATGGTACTTTTTGCTATGTCTTAATAACACCCCGTTTACTACAATTAATTTATCTTAAAATATTATCTTCTGAATCTTTTATGTTAGTGAAGTGCAGGATACCCAGTTATTTGACTGAATAAATGTATATATATATTTTGTTACCTTTTATCAATTCAGCNTTTTTTTTACCTTTTATCAATTCAGCTACTCTGGAGCAAAGTGGATTATTACCAGATTTTTATAATGAAGAGGTGAGTTAGCATGTATTTGAAAATGTTTGATTTTACCAAGCTAAATATTACATTTACTTCTCAACTGTTTTCAAATAAACTAACTTTGCACTAATAGATTAGACCTAAATTTTTATTGTTTGCAAGATTGAATGCACATGTATGGGCCCAAAACTTGTAAGTGATTAGAAAGATATTCAGAATTTTCCAAGGGAGACTAAGGAAGAAATTTTGTGATAGAAAAGTACAGACTTTGAGGGATAAGAAAAAACACTTGAATAATAAATATAGGTTATAAATGCATTCATTAATTTGGTTTTATTTGTATTCAGATATTTTCCATTCTAGGCCTTTCAACTTTACAAATATTATTATCCTATTGAAACCAGTCATGAGATGACAACAGAAGAAAAAATTCCTCATATGCAACAATGGCAAGTTTTTACAGCTTTTAATACCTTAAATGATAAGCTTGCCTCTCTGGCATCTAGATTATTTTTACATGTAAGTATTGTTATTTTTTATATAAGAACACAGGTTGTACATGTAATTGTGCAATGACATTTTGAAGGATGGAGCATGAAATACTGTGAAAACTAAAATAATATATGTACAATTTAAGTATGAAGTCAAATAATTCATGTAACAATAAATGTAATGATAAAAGTATCTATATGTCTTAGGTGGACAAAAGCTCAGGCACTGCTGGTTCGGTGTAACTTCAAGAAGGATTTAATTCCAAAGATGATTAAGAGATCTAAATTAAGGCTAAGGTGAGTCCAGGCTCTTCTGATATTGCAAGTCCTTTTTTTTTTATAAATAAAATTCATGTCATGCTTAACTTCTTATTGATCTGTCAAGTAATCGCAAAGTCTGTAGAAATGGTGTACTGGTAAAAAAAACCTTGGCAGTCCAATTTGGCCATGTGTGAAAAAGTGCCTAGAGATGTCATTCTTTTGTTTACTCTTTGGGCAGTGCATTCTTAATGCATTTTTTTTATGGGAGATTACATTTCAAATGAAAAAACAATGACGTCAACCTCGAAGACCACCATTTTTAACACCATTATCACAATGCAATCAAGCAGTAAATGATGTACAAACTTGAAAGTATGTCTTCTGGTTGGTGACTATCATCACTATCATATACATGTTTATTTACAGAATAATATTATAGAAATTTCTGGAATAACAAAACCAGCAGTATTTGAGATGTCAAAATTTTCTGAAGTGGGTGGCTATTTGCTGTTTATGTTTTGGGTATCTTTTAACAATCCATCCTGCAGTATAAATGATATTCATTGTTTCTTCATCTCTCTACACTGCCCCCCCCCCCCCCCCCCCCCCCCCCCCCCGATAATGATGACGATAATGATGCACCTGTGTCTGCGTCAATTGAACCAGAATATGTCAGCCTTTCTATAAATACATTTACTGGAAGATGTACAGAGGTCTTCTGCATTTACAAAAGTGCATGCTGCCACTTTTTTGTGAGAGCCAGTGGTAAAGGTGGTTGTAAGAAGTTTCTCTGCATGCAGCTTTTGCTTTATCTTGGAAATTTTAATTTAAAAAAAACTTGCAAAAGGGCTTATTTTAATGGCTTACTATATATATTTTTCAGGGATGGATGTAGCACACTGTTCAAAATATTGCACAAGAATGATATCCCACTGCTTATATTCTCAGCTGGAATTGGAGATGTGATTTTGGAATTGATAAGAGAGAAAGATGTTTTGTATGATAATATGAAGGTTGTCTCAAACTTCATAAACTTTAATGAACAGGTAAGCNTGAAGAGATACACAATGTTTCTCACATGCATTAGGTGATTTTTTTATGCTTTCAAGCTTGTTTGAAAATTAATGTGGAAAATGAACTCATCAGATTGAAAATGTTTTTAGGATCTCTGCCAAGGTTTTAAAGGGAACATGATTCACGTTTTCAACAAGAATGAAAATGCAATCCACGGTTCAGATTACTTTGAGAACCTGAGCCACAGGTCTAACATAGTTCTGATGGGTGATTCTCTTGGTGATCTTCACATGGCTGATGGTGCCTCGGATACCTCCAGTGGTCAGGAACCATGCAAACTCACAATTGGCTTTCTTAATACTAATGTAAGTTAACTGAGAGGGCTAATTATCGTGGTACTGGTGTGCCCATAATGTAGTATACTTAAGTGATATAGGCTTTACTACCTGGAGAGACTGCACTTTGAGAGACTGACAATTTTACAGCTTGGCTCTTATGTAAAAGGGTCACCTTAACACAGCCCGTTTATCAACTTCCACCCAAAAAGCAGGACACAAACTCGTGAAACCAAATCAAAACCCCCGCTTTGTCTAGGTGTCAAAGTACAGCCTCTATCACTAAATTATACTGCTTGATGTAAAAAGGGCCTTAGTGATAAGTTATCTCACTATGGTCAGAAAAAAATGTTACGCTTATATAAAATTAATAATAGCATCCTCTTCACCAGTGTATTTCTTTCACATATTTGTTATCAAAGTACTGATATTTTGTGCTTCAAGTTTGATGATTGAAAACTTTGTGGTTCTAAATTAAGTCATTTTTTGCTAGGTAGTAGATTTCTTATAAGATTTTTTTTCAAAATTAACTGTGAACTAAGGGACATTACCATGCTTGTATAGTTGTTCATTTTAATACATTTTACTTGTTTTTTATTATTGATTATTTTTCATATCCAGTGATTAAATCAATTTTGAATTTGTGTTTATTGTTACATATTTTCTTCACAAAATAGAAGTATGCACAGTGTTCTTATTTATCAGTAGAAAAGTTTTTGATGTCTTATTGGTAATAACCTTTTTTTTTCTAGGTGGAAGAACGTATTGACCAGTACCAAGCACAGTATGATATTGTGGTCATCAGTGATGAGACAATGGATGTTTGTAATGCAATCCTTCAAAAAATACTGTAATTTATTAAAATGGGACGTGTTTTAGCATGCAAAATGTGTAGCTAAAAGCTTGTTTAAAACAAATTGAATGCAAAAAATAAAATCGGTTAATTCTTCTTGTATGTGAGAAAGGACTTGAACTGTAGCTGAGGGTTAACTTGGGTTATAAGCTTGACAATTTTTTCGAACAAATTCAGTTTTAAATGCAGCTGTACTTGTATGTTTGGAAATTGTTCTTTTTTCTGTCATAGGCATGTCTAGCTGTACTTGCCAGTTTTCATTAAAACATGACTTAATTTTAGTGTTCTATTCATATTTTTGTACATGCAGTAGGGCCTACTTGTTATTAGAGTGACTTTTGTAAGTGTTTTAATTTTAGTGTAATGTTTTTGTGCACACTTGTTATCAGAGTGACTTTTATTTTTTTCATTGGTATTTGTTTATCTCAACATTTAAGTAATGCTTTATTGACAAACATTTTTAAATATTAAAAAAAATGAAGTTTCATCCAGGTACCTGTATGCACAATCAATTTACACGGTTGTTATATATGCACCATAACCTCACAAGTATGTAACATTTTTTAATGAAAATAAAAAACAAAAAACAGAAATATGATTGCTCCCTGTATTTATTGGAATAAACCTTAATATTATACCACTAACATACCAAGTTAATGTCAGTCACATTTGGTGTCGAGCATGTCCATTTTTGTCCATAAATCAAACCGCCATGAAAAAAGATTAAAAGCCCACATAATAGCTTTTCTCGCAGATGAAACCCCGCGTACTATCACAATCTGCAGTGGTGAGACGGCCGTTGGAGCGTACGTGCACGCAGTGCCCACCACCATGTGCCTCAACGGATTGGTTTACAGGAAGCCCAATTCCAGCCCAGACAAAATCACCACGTGAAATGAAGTCGTTGCCACTTGACCAATAAGCTGCATTTGGGGACTCTGAAAACAATTTAACATGCTTCAGACACTTTATCGGTAGAGAACATTGAATTGCGTTTTTTACTGGAATATAACTTTATCCGATTTGTAAAACAAAAATAACGAAATCTCATGAAATGTTACCGTAAGATAAATGACTTAAGGTCCAAATAAAAGATTCTAGAATTCTAATTAGATATAGTTATAAACGCTACCAAGATGATCTTTTCTAGAACAAAAAAATACTGAACTATGAGCGTTAGCAAAATGATAATGACGATAATAATATCCTTAGAAAATTCAACGCTTTTACTATAAACTGAGGAACACCACATACAAACCCGCTTACAAAATAATGATCATTAAGACCGTTTTTGATTTGAATGTTTCCTTTTTTGGTCACTCTCGTAATGGAGGTTTAAGCTGATGAATTTTACTCGTTACAGTAAAAGCAGATACACAGAACTCTTAAACAATTTATAGATTTTAACTTTGCAACATACCTTGGCGATTGAGGAAAATTGTTAAAATCTAAAACGACTTTTTACTATGGGTGTTCTAAATGTTTGTTTTTGCAGATTTTTTCATTTTCCTTTACTGTGTACTCCAAAGGCCAGTTTTTCTTAAAACAATGTCCGCAATTACAACACATTCACATTTCAATATTCGTTTCTTCACACACTGAAAAGACCCCGTATAAGATAACATGGGATATTATTTCTTTCGAGCAGGGCTTTTCCCAGCGAACCGTCCAGACCGTCATTTGGACGGCCGCTGACATCACCGAACGTACCAAGTCTAGTCCTAGTAATCAGGGGCGGATTTAGGCCGTCTTCTGGGTCTTCCGGAAGACGGTCAGATTTTCAAGTTTACATTGTCAGCCATCTAATGTTTTCTGTCGGAAGACGGTCAAAAATGGAGGATGGATCAACAAAGATAATTTGGAAGACTGTCAGAAAATATCTCTGGATCCGCCCCTGTTAAGTTGAATAATACTTTTCACATCTTCAGCGGGAGATCGTTCGCGATCAGTGAGAGACGAAAAGCAATTTTCATATTCGTTCAAGGGCGCCGTTAGCAGAAGATCGTCAGCAGGAGATCGTTCGCAATCCGAGCGAGACGAAAAAGCAATTTTCATATTCACTCCAAGGATCATTATCGCCCCCTAATTAATTTATATATTTTTCACATTTTATTTCTAACCCCCCCCCCCCTCCTCCCCATTCACGGTAAAGTTGGAATCCCTGAAATTTTGCAGGAAATTACAGATGGTATTATTTTGGACGGCCTGTAACCCCAATCCTGGGAAAATCTCTGCTTTCGAGAAAAATATGTGAAGGAAAAACCACGGTGCCCTATCATTTAAAAAGGATACCCATCGGACCAACCTATTGGTTTTTGAACAATCTGCACACCTATTGCTCACCTGAGTTGTCCATGAGAATCCCAAGTTCATCGTGTTCCTCTAATGAGTCTACTGACACCAGTCTGGCTCCATACCTTTCGGCACAGAACACATCTGCATCCGCCCATGACATTTCTTTCGTGATCAGCCGATGGCAGGTCTGGAGGGAATGTTGCTTTACGAAACATGCCGGACATCGTTCTATAACATAGAGCGGGTGGTAGTTTAACACAGTTGCTTGACTTTTGTTATCATGCACCCCATTTCCATAGATTAGATCGACCTATTTTAGATCGACCTAACTCCCTGGGGGTTCACGCTAAATAGCTGTCAGCCGGGCGGACACGAAAGTTAATTACCCCTTACAGCTTGTAGTAGGCGGGGACGGACACTTAAGGGGGATTATCCGACAGTAATCTAGTGAGACTCCCCGCGGTGATAGATCGATCTAAAGTTGTTTGAATAGAGCCATGGTTTTTGCTACATGATGCGTAATGCTTTGTGACATAGGATTTTATTTAAATAGACTGTTTTTTCAAGGGAACTGCTTTTTTTACAAGAGATTTACGAACTGTTACAATAGTCTAATAAATGTTTAACTTACCTTCACACTCAGCCGAATTTTCATAAACTATTTCTGGGCACTCGTCCAAAACTGTGAAAAATATTTACTAGTTAGGAACAGATATGTCTACCCGTATGTATGATATAAGGTAAGATTTAAAATAGAGTAGAGATTGGCAAGTGGATACAAATTCAGCTGGAAGGACATATCAAAATCTTAACATCACTGGTGTATTAAAAATGCCAACTACAGAATTATTCACAGAACCTCATCTTTAGTTTGTTTTCTTTTAAGCTAAGAAAAACCAGCCATATGTACTCACAGCAAAGAATATTGCCTTAAGACATTTAACAGAAACTTAATATACATGTACTGGTAACTTCACAAATGTTTGCATTTAATACCTCTAGATCTTATTCTTTAAATCAAAGGAAAAAAAATCAAATCGAATGGACTACAAAGAATATTCCATAGAAGCATGGAAATAAAAACCTACCTATAGTTTCACAGATTTTGTCAAAGAAACTTTTGTCCTCCTGCAACAAGGTATCCACACTTCCCACTGTTATCATGTTTAAGTCATGGGGTTCCGATGCTATTGCCTCCAAATTTTTCCGTTTTATTAAAAAGAAATCGATATGAAAGTTTAACATTTTCTGAGCACCGAATGAGACGTTGGGGTCAAAGTAGTGACTTTTTAATTATAACTTATTTTCAAAACAAATTAATGACAACATGGGCTAACGGTGTAAAAAGAATGTGTGTATCTGTACAATGTGTGCGTGTTTGGGAGCAAGAAAGGTTAACAATTAAAAAAAGTATAAACCTTTTGGCGTTTTGTCCCACTCCTACAACCATAATGGTGATGTTGTCTTGTTTGGCTGCATTAGCATTGGGTATAGTGAATTCTTCATCTTCATTTGGTTTTCCGTCCGTAATGACAATGGCAACCTTTGGGACGCCTTGGCGAGCGCCATTGGCAGGGTTAAAGATCTCATTTCTCATCACGTACAGGCCTCCAGATGTGTTGGTGCGCTTCCCTTGCCTGATACCGTTCTCTCCAGATAAATCCTCATCGATAAATTCTTTCATACGTTCCTTTTCTAAAGAGAGAGGATCAAATAAGCCAAAATGCTGGCCAAAGACGATGTAAATGTTAAATGCTAAGAAACAATTATATGTATATGCAGTACAGCATTTTGATCCTACAATAAAATCATTGTGGAATATTCAAATTTGAGACCAGTTTGTTACTTCACATTTTAAGAATTTTCTAATTTTAAGGTTTATTTCGCTTACCGTGAAACCTGTTAAAAAGCATGTCAGTCTGAGCAGTTAAACTGAAGTGAACGATTCCCAATTGAACTTTTTCAGGTCCAATTTCTACTGTGTCAACAAAATCCGAAACAAATCGTAACACTTGCTTGAATTTATTTTTCGGGATGCTGTTTGATGCATCCAACACGAATGCCACATCTGCCACTGGTGATGGTGTGCATACTGCAAAACACAATGTCATGCGTTTACTCAAATTGTAATTACTGCAAATTTACTTGTAGCATATACAGCATGTATGAAATATAACGCAGAATTTATCAAAACTTAATAAATATCAAACAGCAAACGAAATGTCAATGATACCAAAATTTTTGTCACAAATTTAATTTAAAAACATATCACTCACATGAAATATTTCGACTGCTCGGAACTACCCCCCCCCCCCCCCCNACGAATGCCACATCTGCCACTGGTGATGGTGTGCATACTGCAAAACACAATGTCATGCGTTTACTCAAATTGTAATTACTGCAAATTTACTTGTAGCAAATACAGCATGTATGAAATATAACGCAGAATTTATCAAAACTTAATAAATATCAAACAGCAAACGAAATGTCAATGATACCAATTTTTTTTTGTCACAAATTTAATTTAAAAACATACTACTCACATGAAATATTTCGACTGCTCGGAGCTGCCCCCCCCCCATGTGCCATCACGTGTGTCACTGAGGCTGATGAAAATGGCCAGTTGCACGTCGAAATATTACATGTGAGTGATAAGCTTTTATTAAGTTTGTGACAAAAGGGCTTTTGATCTCTATCATCAACTAAACGGCGAAACTTTTTAAAGATACCAAGGACACACAAGCTCTGCAATAACTAATCCAAAGTACTAAGTCTTTAAGGACTTATTTTACTTTTTGTCCTTTGTTTTTTTAAAGGTGTTATTTCTATTTATAAGAAAAAAATACATAAAAACTGAAAGTTATATTAACTTATAACTATTTCTTCTATCTCCAAGTAGATAGTACCTCCACGGTGATTGTTGTAAAAATAATCTTCTTTTTCTTTACAACTTTGATTTCTTTACTTCATTTATTTATTATCATTATTATTATTTTGCTACAAAAACTTTCTTACTCTGTTTGGTCCTTCTTTTCCACCTGCCCTCTGAGTAGGCGCATTGCATGAGAGCTGCAAACACAGCCACGGCTATCATAAGATATTTCATCTTGTGCTGGACAGTGGAACTTATTCAAGCTTCAGGCTGGAGACTGGCAAATGCCAGCTATTTATATAGGTTTAGCAAAACGGGTTTAAATTAATGATACCAGTGTCTTCTTTCACTTATGGTGCTGATATAATCCTCTTAATAAAAAAACACCTGTGATGAATGAATGTTTTATTATTTAAATGTCTATTTTCTCCAACAAAGGATATATATTTATTCTCTTTATAGAACCTTGCAGGCAGCTGCTGATGGAAAGTCGAATATTTTTAATCCATTTAACATACATTAAGTTGTCCAGATTCAGGTGAAATGCTCTCAGATAATCTTTTAAAAACTATCTGATGTAATATATGTGTGGGCAACCACAGAAGTAAAAAAAAAAAAAAATGNACTGAATCCTATCATTTCCTTTGCATTGGCCTATTTTAGGTTGTGTTCAGATTAAAAGTTATCAGTTCAGCAGAATTAATCTATCTCAGATATGTTGGGATTACGCTTCAGTGCACTCAATGTAATCAACGTAATTGTCTGGCCTGTCCTCTTCAGAAGCTAGGGGGTAATTATCTTTTGAAGCTTCTGGAGGGGGCGGGCCAGACAATTAAGTTGATTACATTGAGTACACTGAAGAATAATCCCAACATATCTGAGATAGATTAATCCTGCTGAACTGATAACTTTTAATCTGAACACAGCCTTGTGGGGTGAGATTTAGGCTGTAACTTCATTCATTTTAAACATCTTTTCATTTGCTTAAGATTTTTTTCGTTCCTTTGTATGGAACCATTCACATAAAATGATGTATTAGACCCCATTCCCATAGATTTTAGATCGATCTATCCCTGTGGAGAGTCTCGCTAGATTACTTTCAGCTTAGCCGACTTAAACGTCTGTCCTGCCTACTAAAAGCTGTAAGGGGGTAATTAACTGTGGTGCGCGCTCTGCTGACTGCAATTTAGCGTGAACCCCCAGGGAGTTGGGTCGATCTAAATCTAAATCTCTGGATTGATCTAAATCTCTGGGAATGAACCCTTAGAGCACATCTATTTTGTGAATATGGGCTCCATCAGTTTGGTTGACATGGAGTGCATTCCCATAGATTTTTAGATCAATCTATCCCCGTGGGGAGTCTCACTAGATAGTTGTCAGCCTGACCGGCTTAAATGTCTGTCCCGCCTACTAAAAGCTGTAAGGGGGTAATTAACTTTTGTGTGCGCTGGGCTCTTGGAACCTGACAGCAATTTAGCGTGAACTCCCAAGGAAATCTAAATCTATGGGAACCCAGTCAAAGTTCTTGTTTATCAAGAATGAAGCATGAACATTTTCAGCAACATAGAAAAAGGTGTTTTGACATCTCATAGACTACATTTCAAAATATAAAACCAACAGGCAGAATTACTGCAGTGAAGATAGGTAAAAGTAATTCTGCCTGTTGGTTTTATATTTTGTCTTGATGTTTAGATGATGTTTCTGATCAGCAATAAGTTTACTTAGTAACATTTCTTCAATTTTTTCAAGATTGAACCAGGCCACTTCTTATAAACTAGGTGTTATTAAAGATAAGGTGCTATACTTTGGTAAAACAAAATTACTACTTATTTTGTCTTTAAAATTCTGTTTGCATCTGAAGTAAGGAGTGTTCAAGAATTGAGAGTAATATATGGTCTCGACATTCTGTTTGTTAAATATTTATCAACTTTTTTGGGACATCTGTTGGATGTCTTTTGGACTTCTGTGAAATAAAAAACATTACAGTTCTTTACTTTAAACATCTTAAAGACTGCCTATGCCCCGCATTCTTCATAAATACATCCAGCCTCCAGCAAAATTATCTCTACAAATACTTCAATTGGTAATGAAGTTTTTTCTACAAATATTGTTGTCTAATTAGTTTTCAGAACACAATAAAATGTGCAAAGAACATGCCCACATCACAAAGTTGATAATCTGCTTGGTTATTTGCTTGCTTGATTAAATGCTTTAATTATTCAGACCCAGGGATTTTAGAAGATGAGATTAATTATCTGTCTCGAATGAGGTTAGCATGCATAGCAGTCTGCCAACATGTACATTTACTGGTAATTAAGTTGATGGTATACTGTACCTGTTTTATGTCTACAAATTCTGCAAACTTTAAGTTAGCTAATAAACTTTTCCAATTCAAACCTTTTAAAGTCAGTCATATTTACTATTAGAAATGGTATAAAAACATCAAATCCAAGGGAAGGCTGGAACAGTTTGAGCAATGATTTGTGAGTTGGATAAAATTGCTTCCTTTTCAGGGAGAATTTGATTTGGAGGGAAAATCCAACACATATATACACATACATCTGAGCAACCAGTCTTTTCTGTCAGTGTCTGAAAGTTCTTTGTCATTCTAATTCCCAGAACCAAATAATGGCATTTAAATTTCTAATCTAAAATCTTTTATCTCCAGAAAAGTAATGAGTAGAATAATAATGAAACAGTTATGAAGCAGTCAAATGAAAAAAATTGTAGTAAATATGTTTAGTGTTTATTCTCGTGAAAAATCTCTTGCCAGACTAGTCTGCCAAGAGAGACAGTATTGACATATTTTTTCAATGGAGAAAATTGAGTTTTACAGATACTGTATTTTTTAAAGCCATGGATTCTTTATATATATATATATATATATATAATGAATTGATCTTTTTAATGGGAAAAATATCAATATTTCAAATAAAGAATTTTGAAAACATTATATATATATATATATATATATATATATATATATATATATATGAAGCTTAACAGCACAAATTGCACAAATTCATGAAGATATAATTATCAGATCAAATTGGTTTGAGATGTATGTCAATCCTTAACACATCGTTCTTGAAAGTCACAAAATAATAGGTAACACGCTTTTCCTTTCATAGCTTATTTTTTTGTGGTGGCAGTTCATGGCAATGACAGCCATGATGGCAACGATGACGACTACAACAGGTGACAGCTATCTGTACAAACACACCTGTTCGTGTCTGTACATAAAACCTATACCCCAGGTGCAGGTGAGTGTTATTATACCCATCAATTCCAAATGTCACAATTGATTATTTCAATACCTTTTTTACAAGATTTATTATTTTAGATGTGCAAAAGAATTTTTTTTTCTTCTTTTTTTGCACATAAACTCAACCTGTTTTTCAAATTTTGGAGTCCTATTTTTTCTTTTTTTTTTTTTAAACATCAGGAAATCTTACTAGTAATTGTCATAGGAAGCAAAATGAATCAGTCTTGTTCCGCTATCATGAGTAACAAAACCACAGACACTTAATTTCCNTATATATATATATATATATATATATATATATAAAGAATCCATGGCTTTAAAAATTAAAAAATATATATATATAATGAATTGATCTTTTTAATGGGAAAAATATCAACATTTCAAATAAAGAATTTTGAAAACATTATATATATATATATATATATATATATATATATATATATATATATATATATATATATATATATAAAAGATCAATACATTACTGTACACATAATTAAGTCTCAGAATGACTGCAGTTACATCAAGCTTGTGATTTAAAAGCAAAGTTAACAAGGAAATCAATTCCTTCATTACAATTCATGATATATATAATAAATACAAGGAAATTGGCACAGAAGTGCCATTAATAGAAAATGTATGTTACATAAACATTGCATATGGCAGATAATTGTTTGAAAAAGCGAATAATACAACTTGAGCAATATGGTGTGCCTTCAGGAAGTTTGTCTCCCAGTTGAGCAATTTAAATATTGAAAAAGATTGTTTGGAAAGACACACAGATTCCAAGAATCTTATCATTCTCTTTTTCTACTTAATACATGTATGTGTGATTCTACCAGTATAACCACAGTCAAAGGCTGTAAACAACCAGTGACACCTACACTCAAATAATATCTACATTTCAGAATTATGCTGCATATAATTAAAACACATAAATCTTTTACAAAAAAAAAAAAATAAATAAAAAAATAAATAATAATAATAAATAAATAATGAAAAAAAAATAAATAAAATAAAAAAAAAGAAAAAAAAATAAAATAAAAAAGAGTTAATCTTTTTAGATTGTCATAGTATCTTTTTCAACGGCTGCAAACCATTTAAAGACAATTTTTGATTGATTTAATTTCTTGACCAATGAATAATAATAATAATTCACTTGTATTTTTAAATGTCCATGCTCATGCACTAGGCCAGTTGTAAGTGTCCCAAATTGGTCTTCAGTCAGTCCTCTAAAATGCACTGCCTTTTGCCAACTGCCGTCCATGAATAGAATTTAGAGAGCGCAACTCAACTGTAAAATAAAAAACAAGGAATATTATAACTCATCAACACCAAATATATTCAGCCAAAATGAATGAGCCAAGAAGTTCATCACTCAGTCAATTCAATGCAAAAGTCAACACATTTTCACATGCATGAAGAAAGCAGACTGAAATAACTGATTTTCAAAGAAAACACTACTAGAGGTAAGATTAGTTGTTTTTCATTTTTATTAATTGTTAATAAATTTTGGAATAACTATTAGGTCTTCTTAATGGAAGTAAAATCAAACATTAATGATGACAAAATCATCAATTTTTCATTCCAACCAGTGAACTACCATAATGCCATACTGGTGGTTATTATAAGATGACAATGATTACCTGCATTGCTTGTGTTTACTTAAATTAAATTAAGGTAGGGATCCATTTGCACCAAACACAGTTGAATCAGATACTGATTACATTTTCCATATTTATACTTTCATGTTTACTGTCAACCCTCTGATTTTATTTATTTCAAACATTGTGTTCAAACTTGTTATTTAATCATTTCTTAAAATCTAGATCACCATCTGTTAATCAGTCTGATTGCTATAAGGTTCCATGTACCACCTAAAATTTCAGTTATGCTTTAATTTCTTATGAACTAATGTATAGATGATTTAATATAATTATCCTTTATTTGATTCACATAAATCTTATGATTGACAAAACATGCTTTATTTTGAAAAAATTGCTTCCTCTGACTTAATCAAATCATGTTATTTAAAGGCACGCTTATACTCCACTACATTCATCAATTTTCAAATCAAAAACAAAACAATAAAACACCTCAATGACATCACCCATGCAATTGACATTTTTTTCAATTAACCAGTAACAAGCATTATGAACTTAAAAAGCCAACCAGTGAAACAGGACAACCAATAGTTTTGTTAAATGCTTTACCTAAAATGTGAAACATGTCTGTCGTCCTGAAGAAAGGCAGTAAAAATATGGATAAGATTAATTCAAGTGGTTTATATCATGCCTCCTATATTCATATACGGGAAACAGTTTATATAAGCAATTTCCAACACCTTGAATAGATGCTGAAATCTAAACTGAAACACAACTGAACAATTCTTATGCATTTAGAATTTTGACTGCCTAATTAATAAAAAGAGTAAAGAGATAAATGAGTGGTGACTGCTGCTTAGCTGCTGCTGTTAGATCCTACTGTATGAGTATGTATTTGTTTCTATTCAACTGCACAGTGTCTGTAAGTTCCAAAGTGATGTCTTGTACACTAAACCTATGTCTGATATATGTGTGAGGAAAGCATCATGATTAGAGCAGCTTAAGTGCAGAGCTGAAACAAGTGCATTGGTTAATATATAAAAATTCCCTGGGAACAAATCTGTGATTTGCAAATACACACTTGTGTCTGCATGGTAGCTTATTTCAGTTTCCAACATAATTATCTTGTAAATTTGTAAAGTGAACATTTCAAAAGTCATGTTAACTAAGTCTTGGGATCACAGGTTGCAGACTGTATCTTTAAATTTTAAGATAACAGCAGCATATTCATATTTTAATTGTTATTATTATTTTTATGAATGAAAACCAAATAGATTGCCAAATGTATAACAAATACCAAATCTGACATACAAGTGTGTACGGCACATGACAGTTCTCCTTGTAACAAACACATTACTCAGTATACCATTTAGACTACTAATGCTACTCCATGCTGTCAGAAATGTCTAGAGAAAGACAATGCAGATTCTGCCATTCCCATGGGATAGTGACCATCATTTGCTGAAATTCAAAGTTAATCAATTCAATCTATCTCCAGAAATCAACTACATGAAGATTAACTCAACACTTCAATGCACGGAATGCTTTTTTTTTTACTAAACTTGTCTATGATTCAAACATTGAACACCATGCAGACTGAAAATTTTAACATTAATATTTCATGTTTTCTATGTTATTCTTCTTTTCTATACATAAATTAGTGCCTGTCAGAGCAAATACTTCATATAATAGGCTAGAAATCCAAATAATATTTTCTTGTGTTAATTAATCCAAAATATTGTGTGATTGCTACAGGAGTTATTTTGTGAGCGAATTTAACTGTAATAGCCAGCAGGTACTGATCCCAAATGCTTTTGGTGAGACATTCAAACATCAACCAAATGGACTGGGCCTTTTAATATTACTTCCTATATATTCTCCAAAAAATTTGCCTTCACCATAAAGACTTAGTACTGGATGCAAGAAATACAGAAAAATAGATTTTTCCAGTTGCTATGGCAAATGCTCTCTCTAATCCTTAATTCAGTTAATTCCCATATCTAATTAAGGCTTTTCAGGTGAAAAGGATATTTCTCTAAAATTATTATTATACCAAATTCTTTCAAATAGAGATGATACTTTCCAGTTAAGCATAATGTTTAAGCATGTGAAATACATATTGAGTAAGGTGACTCAAATGTGTAAAGCACAAACAAAATACAAAATAAAAATACTTACGCGGATTTGTGGGTTTCTTCTCCTCATACCAGTACTTGTAACCTTTCTTTGCTCTTTGATTAAAAGATGTGTTCAGTATGTTTGCTTTTCTAGTACCAGGTGCTGTCATAGCTCTGAGGGTGTAGTAATGGCTGTCCATAGTGTCAGGGTAAGACAACTCCCACCCAAATGGAGGATTTCTACTGGCATCTTTCTGCTTAACAACTCCTGCAGAAAACAAAGGTAAACAAATTTTCATTATGAAATTATTTAATCAAATTAAATTCTTAATTACATTTTAAATTTAGCTATTAAGGTTTTATAGAAAATGACAAGAGAATTTCTGATATCTGCTGAACAAGATATCAATATAAACTACTGCATAATTTTCATACCATTCACCACAAGGATAAAGAAAACCAATTTATGTTTAAAAAATACACCTTGGTAACTGTTCACATGTACTGACCATCAACAAACATAATGTGGTTCCCTCCATAACCTGTAGTTTCTTTAATATGCCTCCATGGACCTCCAGCTCGGCCATAACGAAACCTGGAAACAGACATTTTTAATATACAATATGCTGTCATGTAGTGCTGCTGCTAAGTATAATGCAAACTTCTATTCAATCATGTGACTATAGATTTGAAAAGGTGTGCAAAGGAAAAAATATGTTTTTATTAAAATGAAAAAAAGGAAATATTTTAAATGCAGATGTAAGAAAAAAACTGGAAATCTGTCTTATGAGTAGAGGCTAAATTTTATGTAAGGACTGTTGACAACATGTAATGTTAAAAACCAAAAAGCTGCCCAACTTGATGTATTCTCTGATTCATAATCATCCACTTTAGGAGGTTTATCATGATGTACCTTGGGGGTCCTGTGAATGCCTCTCTCTGGCTTAATGCAGTCAACTGTTTGCTGTAACTGTTTCCATAGCTTGTATCATATGAATTTAAGTGTGGATCTCCATGGATGTTGGGGAAGAAATCTGGAATTCTTGTACTGGCTGGTCTACGGCCCTGATATACAGTTTATATCAAACCAATTAATCAAAGTGGGTCATAACTATAATTAAAATTTCAACAATTTTAATGTCTTGGTACATGTGACTTGAAACTGATTTTTGACTTACGCAATGTGCTTGAAGAATGAAGTTATTTTAATGACTTTGATTTGTTATATACAATGGCAAAATATTGACTTTTAGAACAACAAATGACAAGAAAAGAAATATGTTGAACAATGGAAATTGTCTAAATTATTGAAATGTGTCTGAGAGTAGATCACACTTCCTTTCCAAAATCAATAGTTCTCTTCAATTCCACACCACATATACAACTTGGTTCCATTAATTTGATAACCTGTAAGCCACACTTTTTCATTTGGCCGATTGCAAACTTAAGCTTGGTGATTATCTGCCAGTGAGTTTTCATCACCATCATTATCATTATAATTCATTTATTTCTTTATTTACTATTATTATTATTATTATTATTTTTTTTTTTGGGGGGGGGGGGGAGAGTCCAAGGCAAGCTATTTACTCAAACTAAGTAGCCCTGTTAAATGTTTTGCTCTTCTACTGATCAATCAATATTAATACTCACCGAGTTATAGTGACTGGCATACTCTGAACTGGTAACAACTGGATTCCAGCTCCTAAAGTCATACCAACAAAAATAAATTAATATTACTAAAGTAGCATCTATATGAAAAAATGACTGCATAAGTCATAATTATAAGTTTCAAAAGCCTTGGTCTACAGATTGTGTGAAAATTTTTGGGTGGACTCAATTTAAATCTTGTGTTAGTTCACTCAGCATTGTGCTAAGTTAAACACTCATAAAAATGTAAGGCAGAATAAACAACTGCTGGCCAATTGTCTCAATTTTGCCTCAGAGAGTAGCTAGGATACAGATGTTTTCTTTTGGCTTGTTCATATGTACCATGTATACATTTTAAAGTGCAGATCGACTTGATAATGTTTGAGCTTGGGGTTTAAGCAATTTTCACATTTTAATAATATTCACTGATAATATTCATAAAGAAAGATAAAGACTGTCAGTAAAGAAATCACATAAAACAGATGTCAGACACTCTGAATGCCCGACAATCGATTAAAATTCTTTACCCCATGGACTGAAATGTTGTTTCTTAAAACTTGATTGCCAATGTAGCATTTTCCCCTTAAACGGAACTCAGCACTACTCTAACTGTGCTCTACTAAAAATCTGTAGTGCAATTTTTTATTGTACAAACTTGAAAAGAGAAGAATTAATGATCTTCAATAATGTACAACTTCCAGGAACTCCAAATGGTCACAAATCTCTGATTTAATTGCCCTCCTAAATAAATGGCAATTTAATATTCTTAAACATAAAATAAATTTACTGCAATAAAAAATTAGGTAAATACAAAGAACATTTAAACAAATTCTGTAAAGAGCTTTTTTTTTTCAACAATCAATATTGAAAAGTCAATATCCCTTTTTGCAAATTTCATTTTTCAATGAAGCAATATAAATGACAACTAAATGGCTTTGATACTAAATAACGCTGTTCCTAAGCAGCAGGTGTTTGGTGAAGTTCGCTTCTTGAATTAGTTGTTTTTAAGTTTGTTGATCAGAAAATGACCCTTAACACAGCCTCAAATTAAGTCTTTCTTTATAATTTCTAATCCAAACAACACCTCCCCACTGCACCTGTGGCAAAGCATTCACGTCAGGTACAAGTGGACCAGGGTTCATATGGCGGAGCGCGATGCACTCACAACACGAGAAAGTTGCTTTAAATCAAAGGTTATAATAGTTCATATTTATGAAGTAAACACAGAGCAAAGTTTGTTGAAATGTACAACATTACAGCACTGTCAGGAGCCCTAGATTATGTCAGTGCTACGTACACAATTCTGACCAATAACTCTGAACTCTACTCCTGTCACATCAAATCTGTTTTTACACAAAATGGTGACAAAAAGATAAAGTGTTTATCATAAAGATCCAAAGGAAATATTATCAATAATGCTGCATTATTTTATTATTTTGATAGCTAAGATAACAGAGCATTCTTCAATGCTATGTTATTTAATGCCTTAAATGTTAGTTGGGAAAGTTTTTATTTGAACAGTTAACAAAAATAGAAAATGTTTATTCATAATTTCAAAAATGTTTATCTTTTGGATTCCACACAAATGTCTTAGTGACAAAAAATACATGGATGTGATACAGTAGTTTTGTGGGAGAAAGTCTTACAATTTTCAGATGAGCCCTCTTAAGTTAACTACAACTTCTACCTTTTTAATCTGTAGCTACTCCTGTCATTTTTCTCATCAAAACATGGAGGAAGGTTGACAAGTTAAGTGATCTTTTCTTTAAAATAACACATTATAAGCACTGGAAAGACCAATTTCTTTACGTTTGTGCCGTCTTTGAAATTTAAAGAATTCTTACAGAAAGATCACCTTTGACAACCTGAAACACCATTAACCTTCTATCAAGGTTTTTTATATCCCACAAAACATTGTAGCCTTCCAAGATGACAAAAAAGTTATAGTAAAACAACACAAACAACTACAGTCTGATCCTGTAAATAAAAGAAAATAAGAATAAATCCAGTTTCCAACAATTTACAAAAATAAAAACAAATTATAACAAGTGATAAGATTTCTTACCTGTCATACATGCCTGGCTCAAAGGAGGTGAAAGGCCGACTACTTGGCATTCTGTATGTCTCAGAAAACTTTTCCAAACCTCAATCTCAGTCTAGTTTATGTCTAGCAATCACTTATGGATGCCAAGCAAGAAAAAACTAAGATTTCTGGTTTCAGAGGTGAGTACAGAATAAATCTGTGCCCAGTGGTTTTCCTCCGGATGGTCAAGTAGAAATGAGTAGGCAGCCAAACACAGCTTGTTGTTAAGCGGACTGTGGCGTGCTAGTGCTCCCCTGTTGATCTAGACACCTATCTCACATTAAGACCCTTAAGTCTGAATAACTAAATGAACGGGCCAATGTCAGACGCTGAATACACTCTGTTGTGTACACAAAAAGAGCTCATTATGACCAATCACATCAGCCACTCAGGTGCGAGCTAGAAATGTCAATAAAACTCAATAGCAGGCTTTACACCCCATTATAAAGCATTGCCAAACCAAATAGTACCTTTAGTCAAAATCATTCGAGCAAGATTTATTAGAGCATATCAACATTAAAAGGAATCAAATTTGAGCCTTCCGACAAAATATTGTTGATAATTTACAGATAAAACACAATATGCCACAATGTAAATGTTCTGTTGTGACCCTTAGATACTGGATCTTGGAGTTTCACATGAGAGAGAATCAAATTTTCTCATTAGTTGCCAAGACGTGTTGTGAAGGTCACAAAGTCAGATAATGAGATCCCAATATCAAAGATATGAAGTGGGATAATCAATGCATAAATCAGGCATCATGAATAACAAATCAGAAAGTAATTACCCAGGTGTTCCGGTAATCCATATTATCAGACTTGATCGGAGTATATGGGAATTACCATGGCTAGCTTACGTTTATGTAAATAGCAACAATCAGCTTCTAAAATATGTCAATGAAATCGTCTAAAAATATTTCCAAATCAAGTTCACTATCTTTATCACTTTAGAGAGGAGATATATATCCTAGAGTAAATATATTTCAAAAGTTAATGTTTTGGATTGTTAATATAAATTACTTCATCGAATAATACCTAACCTCAACAATTACTTATGATAAAATATTTTTTTCTTTTTTGGCTTTTGGAAATTTTCTGGAAAACAATTTTTTTTCAAAAAATCAGAAATCCAAATGACTTTTAATAAGGGAAGTATCTATGGGAAAAAATTCAAAATATAGATGTTAAAATAAATAACATCCCATTTTGCAATATTCTCAATAAAGTAGATACCTTAAAATAGAAATGATTAATATTTATTGACAGATATATCATAAATCTTTTTTGATATATTTGGGAGGATATGAAAGATAATTATACAAGCATTATCAATCTTACAATTTTGATCATGTTAAGTGGTCAATTATACTGTATATGTGAAAAATATATGCCCCTCCCCCCCCCTCCAAAAATGTTTTTCAAAAATCACCTCAAACTAATTTATTTTGATAGCAACATCATCAATGAAACTGAGAAGATTGATATGATATTTATTCACTAATGGCAGACACAACAGAAGTTCAAGGAAACTTAAAGCAAGGGACATCTGCCTCTTGTAGTATTATAATTGGTCACTCAATTAATCATGAACTATAAAACTTCCATGTTTTACATCAAGTTTTCAGTAGAAAAGAGACTGACAAAAAGTGGTTCCATCTTGGTTCTAATTCTATAAGCATGGCTCAGTGTTTTCAATGATGGTCCACTAAAATGACACTGTCATAGAATAAGGAAAAAAACTGCTTCATCACAGGACAGTCAATTTTTTCAAACCATCTAGATTTTAGTCAATGTATTTCTTGCTATGGTTTCACTTAGTCTTTCTCTGCTATTCTCACCAGATGTCTATCTATCTCTTCCTCTGTCAAAACTCTGAAATCACGAACAAATAAATTAATTCACAACAAAACTGAAAAGACAAACAGATTTTTTAAATCAAAATACTTTTTAAAATTCATTTTGAAAAGACTCAATAGCCATAAATACTCAATCAAGACTTCCCACAACCATACCAGAATAAACATTACTTTTTCAAAACTCACCTAAATTTGGGGTGTTCTACATCAACCACACCCACTTCAATTTCAGAGGGCTTGAAGTCAATTGACAATATTGTAGAAAGACAGGTAATTGCCATCTGAAGTAAATGACATCAAATCATTATGAAAACAAATTCAGCTTCATATACATGATAAATGGATATGTTAATGTACATCACATTCTTATAAATATTTGTATGACAATACTTGAGAAATCAAAATGAGCAGTGGCTTTTACTCTTCACTCTTTTTATGCATTACATTTCTATCATGACAAAGGTTTGGATGCCTTTTTTTAAGTGTAACTATTTCATAACAACATTCCTTTACCTACAGTGCAGTATAGCTGCTTAATTGTTTATAGTATTCTTTTTTTTGTCAGTGCCACTTAGTTTATTGTAAGTGTTTTTTCATAATTCTAAACATTATGCACAGAATGTATCCAAAATAATTTGTTATTATTATAGTGCTGTTTTGATCTTACCTCCACAGTCTCATTAAAATCAAAGTCTTGTTTCTTTTTGATCTTCTTTTCTAGAAAGCTGTTGGCCTCCAATTGTTTAGCCCCAGCTGCAGTGGCCTTGTAGCCACAGTAGTAACCAGCTGGGTCTGTCTTGTATATCTGAGGTCCATTTTCATCATCATATCCAATGAGAATCATTGCTACAAGCAAGAAAAGTTTCATTTATCAAAAAGAAAAATAACTGGAATAAAATTAAAATCTAGTATAGCACTTATGGGTCTATCATCACCAAATACATGATAAATATAATACAAATAATCCAATCTTGCAGAACTTAAAAAACTGGACTTAGAGCAAACAAAACCACACCTGACCATTAATCTAAAGTAATACAGTGTCTGTATATGAAAATCCCCGAGTCAGCTAATTTACTTTCTTTTTGTAAAATGGAAAGAAAAAAATGATTTGCTGTTCTTTGTGTCACGCCAGTATCTGAATACTTCTATTTAATATACATATACATATATTTGGAAATTATATATTGCAATCTATTCATTTAGCAGGTTTAGGATAAAAATGATTGTAAAACAGATCCCCAGTTATTAAGCAATTTGTGCATGTGAGCAAAGAGAATGACCCAGTTACTATAATTATAAAACCAAATACTTACTGCAACCTAAAGGACGTACTCCTGCACTCTGGGTGTAAACTTGGTTGATATCTGCTATCCTCTTACAAAGCATATCTACTGGGATTTCATAGCCATATTTATACCTCCAGTTAGCTGCTTCATACCTTGCTCTTTGTACTTGAGATCTACTATCAGCTAAAAAAAAAAAGACAATACACATCACATTATTTTGTCTTCCATGATGTACAACGCAAGGGCTGGGTTTCAATACAAAGACAAAAGTATGCATAATGGTTAGCAACAGAAAAAGCAATGGTTTATCCACCTTGTTTTGTTGTCCTCATTTCATTTTTCAGCAATATTCTTGTTCATTGTAATAGCTAATTTACTCTATTTGTTCATATAATGTGCATCCTTGCACTTTAAATTCTTAATTATTCCCTATAATTTGTTTAAGTTGTCTGTAAGACATTCTGCCTGCCATCATATTTATTCCGTGCATTTGGATTAACCCATGTGACACACCTTAATTACAAACCATGTCTGTCATTACGATGACTATCTCTTCTTATAAGCTCACATACATCTTTGTCGCATACTGCACATTTAACTTTTCAACCATGTCCATCAATCAATGTTCACTGTGAGCTGCCACATACTGCTGTCACACCTAACACAATTTACATGACAACCATGTTAGTCAAGCTGACACTTTTCTCTGTAAGCTGGGACACAATACTGTCACACCAGACACAATTTACTTACCAACCATTCCTGTCATCACACAGCCAATGTTCTCTGTGAGCTGGTACAAATGTGTCACTGTGCTTGCATCTAAAAGTTTATCCTGAAATGCAGATTGCACAATACCAATATACAGTAGCAGCAGATAATTACTGCAACAGGTATTTTATACTGTTGAAACTTATGCATGGCACATTAATTTACAAACATTTGTCTGTACTTCCTTTATTTGAGACACATACATCTAATAATCAGATCAATTTGTTCATCAGAAGAACAAGCATAGTCTTTATTCTTTAATCTTAAATATTCAAATAAAAAAATTAAACAATTGCAACTACGTACTGGTACTTTCTTCTGGGTCACAACAACAGCACTATCCTTGCCGCGAACAGAAACTGATGTCAGGCCACCTTGGTTGATAGCTTTGAAAGCATACTCTAAAAGGAAAAGAAGCACAAAAACTTTCACTTAAATACTTCATATTGTGCAATGGCTCTCAGTTACATAAAGTACAACTAAAATTTGTCTCTGACATCATTCTAAGCTAATATCAGCACATGGTTAAATGAAGGAGGTGGAAACATGCTTGATTGCAAAAACAACTACTTCTGCTAAAAATATTAGGATGCTGAAGTCAATACAAAAATATCATCCCAATGACCTGGTTCCTTATTTTATAAAACCCATTTTATCTGAATTCTGAGTTATGACATGTCCCGTTTCAAAGAGGTAGCTGATAGCGATTGAATTCCCTTTTTACAACAAATGCTTTATTTGTTGATTTCATTTCGAAATCTCGTACAATGTACAAAGGATGAGCAGGAAGATGTAGCATGGGCTGTTAATAGAAGACAATCTTGGGGTATGACCATAAATTGCAATACAGGGCAACACAGTGCATTTCACATCCTTCTGAGACGCTAACTATTTATTATAATTTTTTCGTAACTATAATTTTTTTAAACCTAATTTTTTGCCTAATTATAACTTACATATAGAAGAATAAACATACAAAAAAATGGACCTTGTAACTTTTTTACTTTTGAAAATATTTTCATTTGAAGTGTCAAATGTCCTTCCGTAACAGCAAAAAAAATACCATGGAATGGCCCTACCCTCTGCCAGGGTGAGTGATAGATTTTTTGCAGATATTCACAGATATGTCTCTAGCTAGACAGATGGTCAAGTGGCAGTGCTAAGTGGCAGTGCCTGAGCAGTTATGCAAACGATTATCAGCCATGTAATCAGCCTTGAGATTCCTCAACAGGGTGAGTTCAGCTGTAAATGACTATCTATCTAGCTAGAGACATATCTGTGAATATCAGTAAAAAAATCTATCACTCGCCCTGGTAGAGGGTAGAATGGCCCTACACTGGAAAAAATGAGTCCAATCGCAAATGAACACAGGTAACAGTCATTCCCTTTTCTGTGTTTACCTGCAATTCCACTTGTTTTATTAATTTTTTTCTAGTGTAATGCTCTGTGTTGCGCTGTACTGCTCATTATAGTCATACCGGGCAATCTTGGTTTGAAGATGATTTGATGTCTGTATAGGTTCAGATTCCAAAGTCTGCTATTGGATTATTTTTCAGGGTGCTTAATTTCATGACCACTTAACTGGTAAACATGGATGGATAGATATTACCTTACTCACAGCTCTGTTGTTGGGAAAAGCTGGATGGCTTTACAGGAGTGTGCAGGTTGAGATGATGAGAGGTAAGATAAAAATTTGAGCTGCGGCTGGTTTGAAATCTAGTCATTTTACACATTTTAAGGCCTTTGCTTTCATGTTTAGCACAGTAGAGATATCAAAATCGTCAATAGGAGTGCTAACAGATGAAACTTGCCCCTTTTTAAACAACTGACAACGACACAGATGTGACTATACTGGATCCAATGCATGCGTTAGTGCAATATAACAATATAACAAATTCTGCATTATGCATGTTCTGTACTGTAACAATTTGTTATTTCTATATTTTAATAGAAATTTTATGTAGTCAAGACAGTGACAAGCAAAATTTGATAGATGACATTTGACTTATTTCCACCACGCTGAATAAAGGTGACTTTAATATTTCTTCTTACCAACTTGATATAAACGTCCTTCTGGTGAAAATATTGTGATGTGACGATCAAAGCCTGCGCTGCTTCCTCGTGACATTGTCTACGGTTAGAGAATACAATGAAAACACACATGCACTGCTAAAGATGGCCACTTCCGGAATGTAGCGTTATGGGTAATATATATGGAAAGCGCAGGAATCTGAATGAGGAATCTTCGATAAATATTTATGTGACGTTATCGGTGGAAATGTCCAGTAGAATTTTAACGCAAGATATTATTCTTCTCACCAAACAATGACTTTAAAATAATGACTTTATGAACATTTAAGACCAAAAATAAAAGATCCTGAAAGGCTTATTTTCTCTTGGTAACTACTTCCGCTGTTGCACATAAATTATGTGGCACATGGCGGTAAACAAACTAGCCACCGACCTGAGCGACGCTTTATTATGTGAACAGGATAATATATTGTGATTTTAATAAAAAAAAGATGAAGTGGGTTGAAATATGGTGAGTAGTAAGGAATTCCATATTTACATATCAGTGGGGAAAGGGGGGGGGGGGTGCAGGGTGATGAGCGCCCCCCTCCCTGCGATCTGTGATTTGCACCCATTAGGCTCACAACTGCTGTCTTACTACAATACATTGTGAATTACAAAGGCAACACATTGTTGTATTGACTATTGCCTAAGGGGAACATTATGCAATTAAATAGTATTATTTACTTGCAGAAGTCCAAAATAATCTTTACTGATGACACTTTTTTTTTTTTGATGGGGGGGGGGGGGGG
>NW_019775544.1:174009-241648 GCF_001039355.2 Lingula anatina
GAAATTTTCTCAACGGATTTGCAATGATATAAAAAATGACATTTTTGAAGAAAAAAGTCGGAATTCCGCCAAAAGACGGAAAAATCTCATGCCTGCTATATAAAGGTAAATAAAATATGCTGAAAAGCGAAAAAATGTTTTGTTTTGAGCTGATTTTCAGAAAAGTTGATCACTCCTTTGGGTTTCAAGACAAAAGGCCTATCAATTTTCCTTGAAATGTGCTATCATTATTGCATATATGCTGAAAAAAGTTTTGAAAAAATGGCCCTGTCATGTTGACTCAACCATTATTTATGAATATTAATTATTCCCATATTTGAACACAAAGGTAAAACGGTTTTCCAGTTATTGTGTTATCACTGAAAGTGCACAGCAAAGCCGGAGGTGAAGACATGCATTCTGTGTCTGCACATAAAAAATTCATTAAAGGTGCTTAGTGCAAAATAAAATAAATAATGATAATAATAATTAAAAAAGAAACTCTTACTTAAAACATTTTCCTGGGTTAATGGCAATTTACCCTAAAGAACCAGTCCTTTTATCAAATAATGATTCCTAGTAAAATTGATACATGGGTCAAATAGCAAAGTAACAACAGATATTGGTGATGGCTTAGTGCCCAGACATTAAAGTGTCTGACCATTAAAAAACTTGATTCAACTAGAGGATCAGAGAGTAAGCGCATTAATATAAAAAAAAAAAAAAAAAAAAAAAAAAAAAAAGGGACACCATCTCCAGTATTGTGCTTGACAAGCTCTACAAAATGCAATAAATAAAAGTTCTCAATTTTTTTGTAGAATATAACAATTTATAACAAAACCGTGGGGAAAACTAAAAGGTTAAATCCAAGGTTACAGTAAAATTGTGAACATAAGACTTCCCATCCAAGTTCAATAGAAAATTTGGGAGTCTGAAAATGTGCCAGGTGCGTTTCATGGTAAAATTAGGTTCAAATTCAATGTCACAGTAAGATTATATATTTGTATATATATGACTTATCATTCAAACTCAATAGTAACTATGAGTGTATCTCTGCCAGTTTTGGAGATATAAGGGCCAGAATATTTGCAAAGTGCAGTTCATCATGAAAAGTAGGTCAAAGGTCAATATCATGGTCACAGATTGCCATACCATCACGTGACTTCCTATTCAAGTTCAATAATAACTATGGGCATACCTCTGCCAGTTTTGGAGATATAAGGGCCTAAAAATTTGCAATGTTCATGGTGAAAAGTAAGTCAAACATCAATTTCAAGGTTTCAGTTAGATTGCCAGTACATGACTTCACATTCAAGTTCAATTGTAACTATGGGCTTATATCTGCTAATTTTGGAGTATTTCACATTTTATTTTCATCACTGAATATTGCAATGTTATTTTTCTTGATATAGTGCAATTTCTAAACTGTACGGAAAAAAAATTGCAACAAACAGAAAGTATAGAGTTTTCAGTTCCGGAATCAAATGAATGCTTTTCCCATGAAAATGTATTGATTGACCCCAAACTCCCGAAGATAAAATCAGTCCTTAATTGTAACCCCTCACATTAAAATGAGAGCTTAGGCCAGCGTAGTTTCTGAAAATTGGCATAAATATATATATATATTTTTTTTTTTTTTGCAGAAAATTCCCATTTTTAGAAAATTTGACATTTTCCCTAATGCCTTTGGTTTTGGAGATATTTAGCATTTCACTTTCAAAAGTTTTGGCAAGGATGCATTTCAACAAGCATCAAGCCTTGGACAATGCACTGACTGGGACCAAAAAAAAACAAAAAAAAAACAGGGAGTTTAAGATGAGATTATATTGTACATATGTGACATAAATCCAAGAGATGGGGATACAAGCCCTTGTGGTCTAGGAGGAGAAGCAGTAATGGTGACTTGTTTCTGGCACCAGACTACGGAGCCAGCATATGCTGGTGGTACTAATAAAAATAGGGAAATTGAAATAAAGTTTGTTTTTCATTCAATCTCAATCTTAGTTATTCAAGTAAAATTTTGAAAATTGGCATAAATATATATATATTTTTTTTTTTTTTTTTGCAGAAAATTCCCATTTTTAGAAAATTAGAAATTTTCCCTAATGCCTTCGGTTTTGGAGATATTTAGCATTTCACTTTCAAAATTTTGGCAAGGATGCGTTTCAACAAGCATCAAGCCTTGGATAATGCACTGACTGGGACCAAAAAAAAAAAAAAAAACAGGGAGTTTAAGATGAGATTACATTGTACATATGTGACATAAATCCAAGAGATGGGGATACAAGCCCTTGTGGTCTAGGAGGAGAAGCAGTAATGGTGACTTGTTTCTGGCACCAGACTACGGAGCCAGCATATGCTGGTGGTACTAATAAAAATAGGGAAACTGAAATAAAGTTTGTTTTTCATTCAATCTCAATCTTAGTTATTCAAGTAAAATTTTGAACTAAACTAGCTGACCAAGACACTCATCATATCAACTCTGACTGATAACAGATCATAGTAAACAAGATCACGCATGGGGGTAACAGCCATTGTCAATATGAACGAGATCAAATTATATACAGTCTCTGTAACTGTATGCATGTATAATATATCTGTATATTATTTATAAAACATTGTAGAAATTTACAGAAAAGAATGCTTCTATAGAAGGAAGGATTTTAACCACTGTGTTCCAGTATACCAACATGTAGATAGTTACCTTTCCCCAGCCATAAATATTTAGGTAATCTACTACAAGATCCACTGGACCAATTGAATCAAGGAACTTGCAAAAATCTGTTGAAAAGTTGCTAGATTTTAAGTTTTCTATTTTGGTGAGAACACCAGGCAACAGTTCTTTATACTCCTTGTGGTACGTTGGATGCCTATGGATTAGTTGGTTGCAATTGGGACATTGGCTCATCCTGAAATAAAACATATAAAATACAGAAAGCAGCACATAATGATGAACTTTCTACCTTACAAATTTAACAATTATCTAGTCAGGTACAAGAAAGTATTTCACATTAACTGATTGAACTAATTTGAGTTTCAAAATTTAGCACTGCGTAATAGTACACTGACAGACTTGAAATTAATTCTTTTTCTTATAATACAGAACATAAATCCTAAATATGTAAAAATATTCATCCACAACAATATTAAAGGCATTATAATGATAAACTGATAATCCTTTTTTATGTACAGACACAGATGTGTCTGTACATATAGCCATCACCTGCGTCTGTCGTCGCCGTCGCCGTGCACTTTTACCGATAACACGANGAAAAACAGTATAACTTTTGAAAAAATGGCCCGATCATGCTGATTTTCGAACTCGACCTGTATTTTATGAATGTACATCAGTTCCATAAGTTTATTTTCACCAGTGAATATTGTACTTTTTGATATAGCGCAACTTGTAAACTACATGGAAAACAAAAATTGACACCACCTCCAGTGTTGCGCTTGACAAGCTCTGTAAAATGCACAAAGCAAGAGGTCTCTATATGGTTTTAGAATTAGAGAAGTTTTCAGTTTTGGCATCTAATGGCTGATTCTCCTGTGAAAATGCACCAATTGACCCAAACTCAGGAAGATGTAAGTTTGAAAAGACATGGTTTTTCTTCAATAGTCACTATGGCAGCAGTGCCCAAAATAGTTTTTTTTCTCCAATTCTGATGCAATATTACATAATGCTTAACAGCATTATCAAAAACCAAGAATCTTTAATAAAATATAAACATGGATTTTCAGAAAATGTGATTTGCAAAGGTCACCAAGCCCTTGGAAGTTCAAAGTCACACCTTGAATATGCCAAAATGTAAACAAGATATAACTGTACTGAAATGAGTTTATTTCCATTTTCAACACTTTTTTCACATAAAACAAAAAAATCAAATTACTGTCATTTTCATATGGTCTACTAAGAAAATTGCTGACATAGGAAAAAATATGAATAGAACAATTTTAAATGTCCAATTAACTCCATCCTGAGATTCTGAACATAGTGAATGATTGAATTTGACAAACTGCAATGATATGAGTTTATTTCTATTTTTGACACTTTATTACACAATACACAATAACAGGTTTACCATAATTTTTATATTATCAACTAACAATGTTGTTAAGATGCAGAACACACTTTTACGTGTCTGATTAGTTCAAAAATGAGACTGTTAACATGCCGAAGAATAGAATCTGAGGAAAAACTACTCATATACAAAAAAGGCATAACTTCATCAAAACCAATCAAGTTGATTTTCCAAGTTGATCTGTATTTTAGTAAGACTGATCTTTCTTGAGTTTCAAGCCAATAATGGGCCTATTGGTTTTCCTTGAAATGTGTTATCAGTGTTGCATATATATGCTGAGGAAAGGGAAAAAACTGCATAACTTTTCTAAAAATGGTACGATCAATCTAATTTTTTAATTTAACCTGTGTAATATTAAGACTGATCACACCTGTGAGTTTCAAGACAATAGGCCTATCATTTTTTCCTTGAAATGTGTTATCAGCGTTGTATATATACTGAAAAAAAGGAAAAACAGCATAACTTTTTTAAAAAATGGTCCGATCCTGCTGATTTTTGTACTCAACCTGTATTTTTTGAATATTCATCAGTTCAAAAAGTTTGAAGACAAAAGGTAAAACATTTTTCCACTTATCATGTTATTGGTAAAAGTGCACAACAACGACGGTAATGGCAGATGCAGGTGATGGCTATATGTACAGACACATTGTGTCTGTGCATAAAAAGTTATTTCCAAATAGGCAAGCATTTTTTTTCAATCCTGACAGGCACATTCCACAATAACTTTTTCAATGAAGCCTGTATACCTCTCATGAAGCCTCAAAATAACTGTGTTGGGCGGGAAAATTCATTGACAATATTAAAATCATTAAGAGTGGTTTAAAACAAAGTTTTTGCGAAATGAAACATTTCACCTGGTACTCTATAATAATTACGATATTATATCATTAGCTTTCCTTCAACTGTGAGCTTAACTGAAAAACTTATCATCTCATGATGAGGAAGGTAATAGGGATGCACATATATTATAACAGTGAGTAAATGCTGTATGATACTTAGTACTCACTCCTCAAACCAATCCTTCATCTCCTCAAGGCAGGATTCTGGTAAACACCATAAATGGCTATGCATCTTCCTCAACAGGCCCTGAACAATCATTTCACTTTGTTTCACAGCCTGCCTGTCTGAACTGTTGTCTTTGTCCCTCTGCCTATGAAGTTTCTGCACCAATTGAAGAACTCTTTTAAAGAAATCTGGGGGTGGAGCATATCCTCCTCTTCTGTGGGCACTGTTAGCATATAAAGACAAAATTTTTAATGCTATGTTGTATTCTTCTTCAGAAAATGCAGCAATTATCAGAGGTGAAAACATATCAACAAGACTATTACATGAATCTTTTTTTGTTAGTATATCCAAGCAATCTCTCCACCTCTCTGTGGCACATAATCCTTCAACCACATGTTTGTGGTAAGGCTGTGGAGGCAACTTCAGTTCAGCACAAAGTGCTAGGTATTCATCAAACAATTCATAGATAAGCTCCTGGTTTTCTTTAAAACCCAATCTTCCTAGTAAAGACAGGTACAACTGCAGCAAGACAAAATGCTGAGAAGACTCCAAATGTTTCCTCGAGTATTGAACTAAAGAAGCCATGCCATCTGTGAATTGGTTGTTTTTGCAAATAGTGCCAGCAATAACATGTACAGTTCCCTGTATGTGCTGCATTGCACGTTGATTTTCAAGCACCTGCAAAATCTTTTCATCAGTTCTTATTTCATTCAGTTTTTCTTTCCATTCGTGAACAGTCAAAGCTTTATCTTCCTGGGATGGAAAGATAATGTCTTTACAAATGCCCTCAATGGAAGAAGTTTTATCACTTTTTATCTTGCAAGCCCCTGTTGAATGAATCAGGCGAGTGCAAGTCACTTTAGTTATTTTTTCATAAATATTGTGGACATCTAATTTCCTTGGCCTCAAACTGCAGCCTTTTAGTACTGTGCCAATAACTGATGAAGACAAAGCCTGTTTCAATCTAAACATTGCTGACAGCTTACACCCTGGCTTTTTATCTGGATTCCAACCTGAAAAAATATTTTAACAAATTTACCCATATAAGGTCACATGAAAAAGTATAGGTCAAGACACACCAACAAGTTTCAAGAATTCATGATAAGCGTTTGAAGTAGCACGAAAATTCATGCGCTATTGACAATTCTGATATTTACTGTCTGCTAACGCATGAAAGCAAAGGCCTCAAAAAGTTGGAAATGAAAACCAGTTGCCGAACCAAATTTTTATTTTACATCTCATCTCCTCAACACGCACATTACTGGGAAGCCAACCAGTTTTCTCATCAACTAAGGTATCACTTTCCTTAAATTCATCTGTCTATCTATCAGTTTGACCGTCGTAAAATCTTACACCCGCTGAAACAGACGAAAACCAGGTCAAATCTACTCAGGTCATGATGCAACGGCCAGTAACCTACTGCGCATGAGCGGAATTTATTTAAGGCTGAGTCTTCCAGTTGATTTTCACTATGTATCCATGACAATATAAACATATATTTTGAATGAAAAACGGTTGAAAATTCAATTTCACTGATTACATTTTCATCAATTCAGTGAAATGTGTCCGAAACGTAAAGAGCGGGTGATTTGCCTAGCGTTCCTCGTTCTGGCCGAGCACAGCATGTGGACCACAACTTCCGCCCTTGCGCAGTAGGCTACTGGGGGTTGACCTGAGTAGATTTGACCTGGTTTTCGCCTGTTTATAACCGGTTTATGATTTTACAACGGTCAAACTGGTAGATAGACAGTTGGATATTAGCAAAGTGGCAGCTCTGTTGATGGGAAAACTGGTTGACTTCACATTTATGTGCGTGTTAAGGAGATGAGATGTAAAATAAAAATTTGAGAGCTGCTGCACCGCTGCTGGTTTAGCCACTGGTTTTCATTTCCAACTTTTTGAGGCCTTTGCTTTCATGCGTAAGCACAGACAGTACATATCAGAATCATCAATAGGAGTGCTAATGCATGAATTTTCGTGCTAATGATAAAGTTGTAGTTCAAATTATTGGCTGTGACAAATTGGCTCTGCATGGCTACAATATCCAAAATAGGTAAGCTCTGCTGTCACCTTGATCAGTTAATGAATCTTAAAAGTACTCTAAATTCTTTGAACATCACTACCTATCGGCTTTCTCCAGATGTCATTTTTAGGAAAATGATTGACAGCTACAGTACGAGCTCTTCAATCATTATTTTAAGGCGAAAGTGGGGTGTATGATATGCAACTAGACTATCAATGGTATGAAAAAGTAAAAATGAGCAATTGTATCTTTCATGACCTGGAGGAGGTTAAAGAGAGACCTCGAGAGCTTTTCACATACTATCACAGAAGCACAGCCAGGTTTCTCTGTAACTGCTTTTAGGTCAGAAAGAAGATATTATATAATCGAGGTCTCTCTTTAATCTCCTCCAGGTCATGAAAGATACAATTGCTCCTTTTTACTTTTTCATACCATTTTTGCCGGAGATTTTCATAAATTGCGCAATAAAAATTATATTCATCTTTTACTTTATGTAGGTATATCACAATCCGCTAGGGGCGCTACAGTAGTGCAGTGAAGTGTAAAACTGATATCGGCCTGCTGACAGCCCGCCTATGGCACCCCTTTTTTAAATCTCTCTTTTAGCGCCGCGTAAAAAAAAAACTTATACAAGCCATTAACTAAACTAGAGGATCAGAGAGGTGATACCGCCTCTGGATATTGTACCACCAGCTGGAGTAAGCGCATTTGTATGGAAACCCCCCTCAAAAAAAAGGGACACCACCACCAGTCTTTTGCTTGACAAGCTCTATAAAATGCAATAAACAAGAGTTTTCAAAATATGCAAAAAGAAAAAAAAAAAAAAAGAAAAAGAAAAAAAATTGAAAAAACATAACTGTTAAAACGGTCCAACTAAACAGATGTTCAAATTGACTTGTATTTTCCTAACATTGATCACTCCTGTGATTTTCTAAACAGGAATATTATTTTTCCTTAAAATGTGTTATCAGTGTTGCATACTGACAAAAGAGAAAACCTACAGGGGTCGAAACAGACGGTCGCCCACTCGCCAATGCGACTTAGAAACGTCCCGGGCGACTACCTGTCAGGGGTACTGGTCCGTTTTGGCGACCGCTGAAAAGTGCCGAACATCGTTACCAAACCCACAGTCTGCGACGTTAAGCACTAGCCCAAGGCAATTGCCCTCCTAAAGTGGCACCGGGCTAGTAAAAAAGATGAAATTTTATTAAGCACTATCTGTAATTTTGAACCTATTTTAACACTCAGTAAGATTTCAAAAATATGAGTCGCCAGTCTTCTTTGTCCCTGCCTCTAATTTGACGTTTCTAGATAGTATGATATGCCTCTCAGTTGAAAAAACTCACACCTAGCTCAAACTACTGAATATTGATTAGTTGCTATAAATAACTTCACTGTAGTTATTAATAGTAGCAGTCTGTCTGATCAGCGTGTCGGCATCTTTTTATTTGACCAGTTTGTTGTCATGACTACAAATTGCTGCCAATCAAGAAACTGGATCAGACCGGAATTCTTTGGTACTAGCAACAGGTTTTGTCAAAACAACACTGTCTCCGAAGCAAGTGTAATGTATGCGTTATCTCATAGAACATTTAGGTTAGGACCACTTAGCAGACTGAGGGGTGGAGTATTTTATTTCCTTTTTTGTTTATATTTTTTATTTATAATTTTAATGTCCATGAGTAAATACATGGCTGTTATATAAATACCCTATGAACTATTCTTGACAATGTGGGATAGTTCAGTTTATGTCATGGCTACCCCTCCACACTTTGTCGTGGTAAAGTCCTTGAAAAGTTGTTTTTACAAATATATAACCAAAAGAATTGTTACCAAAATAATTGTAAGACGTTTGTTTAATTACCCTTACAACACCTATGTATTTTAAATTAGAAGTGGCATTATATACCAATGTAATTGGAAATAAATTGTCAGAAAAGAGCCATTGTCAATAAAAAGAATAGGAATTTAAAAAAAGATTTTGATTGCATATAAAAAATGGAAAAAAGATATAATAAAAATATGAAAAGTAAGGGTAACTATACTCAGTATTACAAATTAAAAAAATATTTTTTTCAATATTAAAAGAATTGAATATATTTTTAATTAATTTTACCACCCCATCAACTGGAAATTAACCTGATTGACTTTGTTATTCACTTGCTCTACTTCTATAATAAGGTTTATAAGAAAGTACAGTATGGTACCACAACTCTTTACAGCATCTGCTTAAACTTTTTTAAATGAATTATTTAAATTGGGCTAGTGTTTTTTGGTTCGGGCTAGTAAAGTTTGAGAGAAGTTTTTTTCGTTTCGCGTTCAACCCCAGCAATTAAAATTAAATTAAATCTTTAAGATTAAAATATGGATATATGTAGAAGTTATATTTATTTCATAATAATTTTTTATATATCCATTTTATTTTTTACATATTATGATGATGATGAGCTAGCAGAGGAGGATGTGTACAAACAGTTGAAGGAACTGACTGGAATATGAATGTGTTTAGATAATCATATAGAAATAAAAATGAATGTTAAACATGTATGCGTTTACGTTATATCTAGTAGCTTGAAACTACTAATTTTTAACGTAAAATTTTACGGACCAGTACTTCTTGGTACGGACCAGTACCTCTTACGTCCACTGGTCCGTATTGGCCAGTCCTGCCCAAATTCTGTTTTGACCCCTGAACCAAGGGACAACACTGGGCAGATCTCTGCTAGTTTTGAAGATATGAGGGGCAAGAAAATATGCAAAGTTCAGTTTGTGGTGAAAAAGTAGGTCAAAGGTCAATTTCAAGGTAACAGTATATGACTTCCAATACAAGTTCAATAGTAACTATGGACATTTCTTTGCCAATTTTGGAGATATGGAGGCCAGGAAACATGCAAAGTGCAGTTCATCATAAATAGTAGGTGGAAGGTCAAATTCAAGGTCACAGTAAGATTGCCAGTATATGACCCCCTATCCAAGTTCAACAGTAACTTTGAGCATATCTCTGCCAGTTTTGGAAATATAAGGGCTAGAAAATTTGCAAAGTTCAGTTTATGGTGAAAAGTAGGTCAAATGTCAATTTCAAGGTCACAGTAAGATTGCCAGTATATGACCCCCTATTCAAGTTCAATAGTAACTTTGAGCGTATCTCTGCTAGTTTTCGAGATATAAGGGCTGGAAAATTTGCAAAGTTCAGTTCATGGTGACAAGTAGGTCAAAGGTCAATGTCAAGGTCACAGTTAGATTACCAGTATAAGACTTCCTATTCAAGTTCAACAGTAACTATCAGTATCTCAGTTCAACAGTATCTCTGCTTATTTTGGAGTATTTCACTATTTATTTTCCCCACTGTGTATTGTAATTTTTGATAAAGCGCAACGTCTAAACCATATCGAAAACAAAAAAATGGACACCACTTCCAGTATTGCACTCGACAAGTTCTGCAAAATTCAATAAACAAGAGGTCTCTAGCATTTACCATTCCAGAATTAGAGCAAGTTTTCAGTTTCGGTATGTAATGGCTGCTTCTCCCTTGAAAATGCACCAATTGACCCCAAACTCCAGAAGATGAAAGGAGTCCCTAATTGTAACTCCTCACTATAATAGGAGAGCTTAAGTCTGTGTAGTTTCCAAAAATTGGCACAAACAAATATTTATTTGCAGAAAATTCCCATTTTTAGAAAATTTTGGCCTGTCTGACCTTGAAATAAAGGTCAAAAGTCAAATCCAAGGGCATATTTGGAATCTCCACATATGACTTTCGGTCAGGCTTCTGTAGTAATTTTTCCCATAATTCCTTTGGTTTGGGATATATTTAGCATTGAATTTTCAAAAATTTTGACAAGGGTGCGTTTCAACAAGCGTCACGCCCAGGCCAATGCACCGACAGAGACAAAAAACCAGGGGGTTCAAGTTGAGATTATATGTGACCTAAATCCAAGAGATGGGGACACAGGTCCTTGCGGTCTAGGAGGAGAAGCGGTAACGGTGACTTGTTTCCGGCGCCCGACTGCGGAGCCGCAGGAGCCGGCGGAGCTGTATGAGACGGATCGGGACTAAAACCATGAGTACCGCCAGCGTACACGCTGGTGGTACTAATAAGCTGTAAATCACGTGATTTTCCCGTGTTGCAGTCTTTGAGAAGTTTCAGTTCAGGGCGTTTGAAGTTTTGTCTCGACAAAATGCTCAAAAATGTCAGTTAAGCACTAGTTGCAATTTTTTGAAATTTATAACGAATAAAGTTTATGAAATTTGCAATATTATGTAGAAAAATCATGAAAATTAAACCATGCGAAGTATAGTTTATTTGATGCGCAATATTTATAGTACATGATCTGCACGGAAGCCATCCCAGCCATGTGCTTGTGCGGTCGCCAATTTGGGTTTGTTTCCGGGTCATTAGATTAACATACAGCCATAATTGCCCTAATTGGTCACAGCAATTTGAGCTGCAGCTACAGCTGAGTGATCACCGCTGGTCACTAGTGACAGGTTTTAAGCTGAAGAGTGTGGACACTTTTGGTGAATTTTTGCAGTTAATAAACGTCAATATCTTTGTTGCTTGTAGGGATATTTAAAAAATTTCAAGTGATTTCATCCGGTTTTTGCATTACCTTTCAGAAGATATAAGTATTATAATTTTCTGGTCAGTTTCAAAATGTTTCTGATATACCTACTTTATGTTCATTACAAACGGTACACACATTTTCCCCAGAATTAGGATATTTGCAACACATAAGATATCATAAGGCCGAATAATGTGGCAACATTGGCCTCAGTCACTGAATCAGTATAACTGTTTTGCTCCGCACCTGTACTTACCAAGACTTCGTCTCGGTCTATCTTTTATCATATAAGCCAACTTTCGAGGGACCTAACACTGAACACGCTTTATGCTATAGAAAAGAGGTCGCTTTCTTCAAGACGTTAAAAGGCTAATTAAGCAACGTTAACAGCGAATACATCATCGATACTGCTATAAAACACGATTGTCAAAAGTGTAAGTCATCTATAACATAAAATTAAAATTACAATTGGTAATTTGAAAATTATATTTCCATCTCTTCGGCGATCTCCTCTTTGACAATACGCCACCTATACAGAGATAAGATTGGAAGCATGAAAGGTTAGGCCTTCTGTCACAGCCTCACAGGATTTTATCCAGACCCCAGCCGTGAGATTGCAGAGGCAGCCTTTTCTTAAATTGTATAAATAGCAGCTAAATCTGCATGAAATGGAAGCTGAGATTTTGCAGTTTGCATCAAGACTTGCCATGGCAGTTGAAACTGTGATGAATCCGGCTGTTGAGCGTGATGATCGGTTGAAGGCACACCAGGTACTTTGTGTTTGTGATAAAAAAAGAAAAAAATTAAGATAAAAACACTGCTAAATTCAAGCACCAGTTGCCTTTCTTATTTCTACTAGCGGATTGCATTTACACTTTAATCGATTTTTTTTTCACAGAACAGAATCTTCAGTGTTTATGGAAAAATTAAATGGATGCCTGGGATATCAAATAGCATATTTAAAGTGGTGTTAACATCCCTTACAGACATTTCCCATTCAACTCTAGGGGACAATATTGTAATCCTACAGGACTCTATGGGCCTTTCTGGGAATTTTATTGGACATCAAATAGGATTCCTGTGTAGGACATACATGCATATCCTGTAGGACTTTAAAGGATTTTGAGCCAATTTACTGCAGGGTTTTTTTAAGACACCTGGAGTGTCCTATAGGACCTTACAGGATTTTGGAGCAATTTCCTATGGGATCCTATTGGATGCCGAAGGCTTTAGGGCCAATTTTTATAGGACATTCTACAGGAAAGTTCCATAAGGGATTATTCCACTATTTAATTATATATATGATAAGTGGTGGTCAATGTGTCCCACTGCTTCAGAATTTTAATTGATGCATGTCAGTCTAGCTATGACCAATAGATGAATTGCTATACAAATGATCCCGTGAAGGGTGCTATATTAACAATAGGATAATTGCACTTATATTTCCTTTATAAATATGCTTGCCTGTACCAGCGCCAAGGGGAATTAAATCTGTTACAAATACTCTGGTCCACTGTATGCAACATACAAGATAACATTGTCTCTCAGCTGCGATTTGAATTTTTCAGCGTAATTTCACTCTTGTATGTTGCAAACAGTGGACAACTCACATTGTAACAAATACTTACAGACATGTACAAACCTGAAATATATTTCAAAGCAATAATCCTTAGTTTAACCCCATAGCGCCTGACGGCATCTGACCTAGAAAGTGCCCTTGGTCCTGAGCCCTCTACCCGGATGCACTCAATTTTACAGGCGGCCTCATTTAATCAATGATAAGGTATTCACTTGTCTAGAAAACACCTAAGAACTGTACATTTTTAGAAAGCCAACAATGTAAGCTTTAAAGTCATATCAGTTTTATTCATATTTGTTAACTTAGGTAGAAATAGCAGGAGTTTAAATATGAGACTTGCTTTTCTCGAAGAGAAGTAAAAAACAAAACTTTAATTTCAGCATGCACATTCTTTTTCACTTTACCAAATAATTTGTTGAATTTTTCTCATAAACACTCGAAATATGTTTTAAACAATGTCAGAAAATTTCAGAAAGATGTCTTATTTAGTTTTTGAGTTATAATAAATTTCCTGGGATGCGTGCTGTACCTAAAAACCTTCATCACGTTAGCTAGTTGCACAATATACAGGCGGGCTAGCTGACTGGAAGACTTCCACCTAATTACGTTTATAATTACAAATAGATTGTAACTTAAGTGCCTTTTTCAAAAGTTTTTCTATAGTTTTTTTTAATCAACTGAACCAGGATACTCATAAAATTTTGTTTTGCACTCAAATCATATACAAGAATACAAACATTGTCATGAGCAAATATTACACTTTCGTGAATAAAAATTGCATCATAAAAATACAAGCAAACGTGGCATTTGTACTAATACTCAAGTAGGAAAAGTATGTTGATACAGCGCACTAGTAAACATATTACATCTGTATTAATACACAAGCAGGAAAAGACATATGTTGATGCAGCACACAAGTAAACATATGTCATTTGTACTTATACATAAGCAGGAAAAGACATGTTGATGCAGTACAACGTAACATATGACATTTGTATTTATGCACAAGCCGGAAAAGACATGTTGATACAGCACACAAGGCAACATTTAGCCTGACTTGCCACGGAACGGTTACAGTCATTTTATCAGCAATATAGCCCTTCCAATTACTATTGTCGTCTGCTTGGTTACTGCCGTTAGTATCATCAGCGTTTTTTATAAATCAAGCCCCACGTCCAAATCTGCTCTCTGACAACTCATACTAGCCAAAGGTACATAATCTTTGAAGTTATCGGAGTATCAAAATCTATCAAGGACGCTTCCCCGAAGTCTGAATTTTCTAACAAATCTAGAACATTTCTCAACCCATAATTTCTGCTGACTTCTCGTCGCCATTTTGACTTCTTAGCGTCTCGACAATGGTTGAAATAAATCGCTTTTTCATTATCTAATTCTCGCTACACGTCTTTCAAAAGCCGGTAGTAAACAAAAAACTAACATTAAGTTATTCTTGTGATAGAAGTATGAATTGTTACAAACGACAGGGGACAGTACAAGCATGTAAACACAGAAACCGCGTATATGCGGTTCCCGGCACTGAGGACTTTTTAAAATGAACCGCATATGTGCGGTTCCCGGCGCTATGGGGTTAATCATTACATTCAGTTCTTTTAAGCAGATGCAGGTGCGCACATTTTCTGCTTGGCAGCTAAATCCATTTTTAATTCAGCACAGCATGTGAAATGTCAACTTTTTTCATGAGTACCTGTTAATGATTTAGTAGAAAAAATACAAAGATTTAGTAAAAAAAATTAACTTGGTGTGTAACTGCAATTCTTATGGTGTTCTTCCTCCTGTCAAAACTTGTCATTCTCTTCCTCGTCTTTTCAGCTATGTGAAGAATTCAAAGAGTCTTCACCATTTTGTGCTCAGTGTGGATTACTACTGGCTTCTAAGGATAAACCACACGTAATAAGAAACTTTGGTCTTCAGCTGATTGAACACTGTGTAAAGTAAGTCCTAAGGTTATGGTATATAAAGGGTCGACAGTCTTCTCAGTGCACATGGTTCTGCATTTACTGTAAATTAATTAAAATTATATGCTTATGGTAAATCCATGACCAGACTGAAATGTGATAGTACAATGTATTTATGGCAATAAAGCTGAATAGTTTGAATGCTGGCCATCCTTAGTTTTAAAGATAGTAAGTTAATGTCTTCCAGTGGAGATTTTCTAAATACAAATGGGCAGTGGTTTATTTGTTATCATCCAGGGACAGCATAGTAAATGTTTTGACTGATAAGTGAAGATATCACAGTAGCTGTTATACTTGACAATTTTTGTATTGAAATACGTACATGTTTGATGCTGCTGCTGATGATGTTCAGTTTATCATCAATAGCCAAATTTAAGAAAAGTTAAATGGGATATTTTTTAGATATAGCTTAACAATTAATCTTTACTGTACCTATATTATAAACATAAAATTCTTTTCAGGTATCGTTGGAATGCCATGTCACCAGAGGAGAAGAGTTTTATAAAGGATAATGTCATGGCTTTGCTTGCCAGTGTAAGCTAATTACTTCTGATTAGACTATTCAATCTAGTGAAGATTTCACTTTTCAAATTGTTAGGATATAACTTAATTTAAAATTTAATGAGTTTATAACTATGGGTGCACTCTATCTATAGAATAACTTAAATTTTTGACTGTAATTGTTCACAGCATTGTTAACATGTTCCCTTCCCTTAAAGTAAAAGTCTTTTTTTATCTCATGCAGGGAAGTGAGGATATCCTTACTGAACAAAGTCACATAAAGAATGTCCTGTCCAGAATTGTGGTTGAGATGGTTAAAAGAGAATGGCCTCAGCACTGGTCCACACTGTTAAGTGAACTGGATACTCTGTGTAAAATTGGGGTAATGAAAAACTGAAACAAAAATTGGTTTAAATTATTAGTATACTGACACTTAATGCCTGTCCAATTACTTATGGCCTGTGATTGCACATTGATAGTGTAAGATTGGGATAAACTGTCGCAGCCTTCATTTCAACTAACATGAATCATTATTACCTTCCAGCTAGAAACATATCAGAAATTCTGAGTTAATTTTTAGAATTAATTATTTAATTTATTTGTTAATTTCATTTTTTTATTATTACTATTTATATTTACTTATTTGTGTGTATGTGTGTGTGTACTTTATTTCTAGCATTAATTTGGTGTCTTTTCTTGCGTTAAGATCTCAGTTTTAATTGACCAGTTTGCTAGATTTTTTCTGTAGATGTTGCTTGATATAGTATTACCTCTTCTATTTTTAAAGCAGGCAATGGTCTGTACATTTGAATTCCTTTGTTAATCATTATTTCAATTATATTTATAATAGTACACTTGCTGAAAATAAGATGACCATAAGAACCCTTATTTGTTATGCTCATTTTCAGTTGTGTTTAAAGATATTAATATACAATGTTTATCTGTGACAATTTTTTATTTTGGTATTTTTATTTTGTTTTGCAGCCTACTCAAGTTGAACTTGTACTCCTTATCTTCTTGAGGCTGGCAGAGGATGTGGTGGCTTTCCAAAATTTCCAGACTCAGCGAAGAAGAGAGATCCACCAGGCTCTGACAGGAAACATGAGCGCTATTTACAGCTTTATGTTGACAGCATTACAAGAGCATGTCACAAAATATAAAGATTTACAAAATGTGTGTTTCTAAATCAATTGCATCATCGTAATTTTGTGTATGATTTAATTATAATGATACTGGCCTGAAGACCACATCTATTAAATATGTTATCTCTGATATTGACTAAATATCTGCAAAGTGTCTACCATTCCCTTCATAGTCCTTAATGATGATCATTGTTTTGAGTGAAAAGACAAGAATTTTGGATATACCCCATCACAGCATAGCTATATTCTATGTTAACACCAATTCTTGGCAACTAATAGAAAATGAGGAAAGAGGTATAATTTACAATATTCTAGTTCCCATCAAATCATATATTGAATAATAAAGCAAAGTGTATGTTTTTGGATTGTCAGGATGGCTCTTCCCCCGATAATCCAGAGTTATTGGTGCACTGTAAGGTGGCTCAAGCAGTCCTGATGGCTCTGACTGGGTACCTGGACTGGATCAGCTGGTCTCTGGTCTTTGCTAACAATGACATGCTGCTATTACAATATCTGTGTCTGCTGCTCAGTGATTCCAGTCTGCAGTTACATGCTGCGGAATGCCTCCTGATCATAGTGAATAGAAAGGTAATGTTGATCAGCACGGTGAAAATGGGGGTGACTTGGATACCATAGCTGTTACAGTAGCATTGTTTTGCATTCTTCTGACATATGTCTGGGCTTGAGGGCTGTCGCCATTTCAACCACTTTTTGTTGTATAGGAGATAAAGAGATGTTTGAAGGCCCAGAGTTTAATAATATGAAAAAGTAAAGCAAAATGAAGTTAAGAAAAATATTAATGCAAAACATGCCGGATATCTTTGTTGGCATTTGATAATTTTGTCTTGCAGGGTAAACTGGAAGACAGAAAGCCATTATTAGCTTTATTCAGTGAAGGTGCTATGAGTACAATATTAAGTGCAGCACAGTAAGTCATTTGAATATTTGTACACATATGATGCAGTAAGAACATATATAAATTCTGCAGACCTTTTCAACTGATGTAAAACATCAGCTAATTGTACTTGAACGACAAATACTTGAACATCACAATATCATTGTTTATTTAAGAGACCATATTGTAAGTAAGGTGACTTTAGTATTTATGAGAAGTGCATTTTAGAATCTTGTGATAATTTCTTAAACCATTTTAGTTTTTGGCTGATCAATATCAAACCTCAAATTTAGGGATATAAGATCATAATCTATGCAAGTTTTATGATAACTAATATTTTAGGGCAGCCTTACATGTATCACTGAATGAATACTACTATCAGTTCCTTAAGAAATTATGCCAAGTTTTGACAGGAATTGGAACCCAACTCTGTGCTTTATGGGTATGTAAGTTCATGATGATGCCATGTAGATATATCTGTCTTCTACAGAACAAGGTTTCTTTGAATTGTAACTTTGTTTTTGAAATGTATTATATTAGTAACACCCATTTTTAAAGAATCATTCTGGACTCTGTCTCTTTTCCTAATTAAAGAAAGTTTTTTTGTCCCGTGTAAATCCAGGTTTTTGTGGTGATTATTTTTAGGGTTCCAGTGATGATATTGGCCAACCAGAAAACTTTGGAAAGTATCTAGAAGCAATTCTTGCACTGACTCAACACCCCAGTCAGGTAGTCGGATATTTACTGAAATTTGTTATGACCAGAAAAAAATTGTTAATTTATTTATTTATTTATTTATTATTATTACTTTGTTTATTTGCTTTTTAAAGAAGTAGCTATTAGCCATTAATCTCCTTTTCAGTGGTGTTTATTAGACTGTTGATGACATGGGATTTTACTTTTGGTTGATGTTAAGTACCTTAAAAGCAAACAAAACAAAAACCTGTGTAACAATTGCAGGCCATTCACCAGGTTGGCCCCATTCCCTGATGAATAAGCTCTAGATTGACAGCAAAATATTGGAGTTATGAATTTCAGTAATTAGCTACTGATTGAACAAAAATAATACCTTATTCTTAGTACGTAACACAGCTGATGAAATTTTCTGATATGGTAAAGCTATTTTTATTGAATTCCAGATGCTTGGCAGCTACACACACTCCTTGCTTGCATCATTCCTGAAGCATGAACACATCTCCAAGGATCCTGTAATGGTGGCCACAATAGACAAGATCCTGAGTATATCTTCCCAAGCTCTAATGAAGGTACTTGTGAGGCTCTATGATTCAATACTAGTACATTGAGTTTGTACCAAAGGCAAAATTATTTCTTCAAAATATTCAGCAATTCAGTTCAATTCATAGATGCTGTGGATGAAACATTTCACTTTATTGTTGGCATTGATTATTTAAAAAGTGCAAAACATGTTAATTAACATATATAACTCATCATATCGTATCATAACATACCTGGGGTTCAGTTTTCTTGTCAAAGGATAAATTCATGTATTACGAGTTCTTTTATTTGTTTCAGAAGTAATTGTGTTAAACCAAAAATTTAACTTACAAAAATGTTTGATAAAATTTTGTCGTTTTGTTCTCAGGTTGGCTTTCCTTCTCACAGGAACCACCCCAGCTGTGATTATGCAAGATTGGATTTTGACTGTGATGAGGACTTCAATGTGTTCTTCTCCAGTAAGGAACAACTAACACACTACCTCACATCATTTTACAGTTTACAAGCTGTAATAATCCCCCAACACCCCCACATACAGTTTTCCTCATATGATGCACCTTGCAACCTGCCCTATTACATCTGTTGGGTTGATGCTGGTTCATATTCGATCGACCCATTGCTAAACAAGCTGTTAAGTTTACAAACATGATGATATAGTCTCATCATTTTCATTATTTATTCAGAAATATTCAGTTTTACCCTTGTATGTTGATAAAACTTGTTTTTCAACTCTATTGATTAGCCTTTTAAAGTTACTTTTAAAGTTGCTTTTAGTGTTACACCTGTATTAAATTCAATAATTACCAAGGGAGGAAAATGTTTTTCAGGATATAGGGCAGAAGTAGTCGAAACACTGAGGTTGGTGACATTGATTGCTCCTGATGTAACCTTTCAGTATACCAGTTGCTGGCTCCAAACACTGCTTCAGAAACCTTTAGATCTTGGAGATGGTGAGTTTAATTTTGCACATTTTGTTTCTTTCTGTGTGTTGAAACGAGCAAGTCATTGTTTCCAAATAACATCTTACTTGTGCAGGGATGAGATTTTTCCTACTATCAGCAGATTTCAGACTTTTTTGGAGACAAAAATATCATTGACTTAGGTGGCCCCCTGGACCTCCTCTGTTTGAAGTGCAAAGACAAATCAGTTGTCCTGTGTACAATATAGATACAGTGGAGAAAAGTCCATGCAATATTGGATTTTCTTTCTTCATCCCAGGCCCAGAGACAGGGCACTGTAATCTCAGCTCCCCTGCCTTTCTGGAGTGGGATGCCCTGGTTGCCATGTTGGAGAGTGTCATGTCCCGTCTGAAGTCCAGTCCTCACCCACAACCCCCTGTCACGGATGGCATACAACTGTTTAAGGCAGTGCTCAACTACCAGACCCAGGTATGTGCTTTTATAGGTTTGGTGAGATAAATATATTTTGAGTGAAGAAATGTGTTACCAATTGTCTGCCATTTCTTTGTGCAGTCTGTAGTTTGGATAATGTTTATTTTTGTTTGGTTTATTTCCTTTATCTGCTATGGCAAGTGATATTACCACCTCAACAAAAATTATAATGACCCAAAATGTAATTTAATATCTCAGTATTTTTTTCCTCTTGCAGGATCCCCTTATTTTGTCTTGTTTGCTGTCATGCATTTCTGCACTGTTCACCTACATCACATATGCGCCAGATACACTGCCTACAGTGTTGGACAAAGTAAGACCCAATATTGCAAGTTTTTTCAGATTTGTCTTTTCACTCAAAATTAGTGCAAAAGAAAAAAATTATTTTTTATTGAAAAGAAGAATAAGAGAAAAAAAGAAAGAAGTAATAACCGATATCAGTGCCTATATTGTACATTGCTAGATATTCACCACGGTGTTGTTTAACCTGGGATGTCAGACCAAGGCCACCAGGAGCCGAGCTGTCAAAAATGTTCGGCGACATGCGTGCTCAAGCCTGGTGAAGATATGTAAGCAATTCCCAGAACTACTGCTTGTAAGTTTTTTTTTTATTGTAATTAGCATAAAAGTAGACCATGTTCAAGTTGATGAAGAATTTCAAGTGCTTCTGTTACTTTTGGCAAACCATTGATATTATATACATGCAAACTTATATTCTATTGATATTCTGTGCAGACAGTAATAATTACACCTGGATAAGACCAAAGTTTAGTGCAGATAATATTAGTTGAATAAATCTAACTTAATGGGATATTCAGACGTGGTTTTGTATATGTTTCAATTTGTTAGCCTGGCTTTGACCAGTTGTACACACATATCAAGAAACTCAGTGATGATCCTGCCCAGCTTTCACAAATGGAAAAATGTACACTCATGGAATCTCTTATCCTTATAAGGTATCATAACATTCAATACCTTGAACTGATAAGTCAATATGCAAATAATGTTTCTTGTCATCATGTACTATGTCATAGGCATGTTTTCTGAGACATGTCTGCAAAAATGATGTTGAACTAAACTAATAAAATAGGTGATGGATCTCATTTGAAGTATAAGTATCATGATTGTATTTGAAATTATGTTAAAATAAGTATTATGCCCCTTTGATTATTAATCATTACAAGAATTAATATTGAATTTTAAAAAGAAAATTAATAATTTGTTATATTTTTAGTAATGAGTTCAAGAACTATGACAAGCAGTCTGCATTTCTAGCTGACATCTTGGCACCAGTAAGGGAAATGTGGCTATCACAGGATTTCAGAGAGTAAGGAACATGCATTAACAAATCTTTCTATTTTTGTGGATTTTCAATTTTACATGTAATTCAGTTGTTCATAGCAAACAAAGAGCTACACATCTTAAATATTGTCTTGTTGGAAGCCTGATATTGTGACAGAGTAAATGGTATTTTCCTCAAAGATTACTTAGTGGGGTAAATGTTGTTATCACAGTTTTTCTTACCAAAACACTTAACTTTTACTTACACCCTTCAGTATTTGTACTGAACAAAACAAACAACAACAACAACAAAAAAACTTTCTTCATTGTACAAGTCTTCTTTTTTTTTCACATTTTTATGATATTATTTAGCAACCTTTTTTTTCATGATAGTTAAGGTTTTAATCTCTTTATTTTTATTCTCCTTTTTAGAGCCTTTTGGTCTACAGAAAAATTCATGTCCTACATAGGAATAGACAGGGCACCAGTAGAACCCAGCTCAGCTGATACTTGTGGCATTAACAGGTCACATGTAAGTTTGTATGTTCAGACTTTCCCTCATGCCTCATAAAAAAGATGGAATCCCAGTGAATGTTCTGGCTTCTTAATGTAATGTTCTGCAATAACTGATTTCTTATGCTCATTGATTGTAGTTTTTAGCTGTCTACCCAACCCCGCTATGTAAAGTGAGTCATACTCAGAACAGTAAGCTAACATGTAAGCTTCATAAGTGCTTTGGGTACAAATAATAGTCTCTGGACGACTGTATTTATACCGGGCTGATGAATATTATTGCTTATTAAATATTTTCACTTTCTTTTGCAGATTCTTTACTGCATATCCACAATCCTTGCCGTCCTGAAACGAAGCACATGTCCTGCTAAGAGTGAGGTAACAGTGATGTGTTAGGTGTGACAGTTGTGAAGATTGCTGAGATATTCTTCAGTGTGTCAGGTGTTACAGTGTGCAATTTGTTGCAGGGCATTGTTGAAAAGTATTAATATTTGTACAGACCTAAAGTGGAATATGATGCAAAAGAATCGGAGACAAAACTGTGCAAGAAAACTGATGTTTCTTCTAGGTAACAATTCCAATGAAGACATCTGGTATATTGAATAAATCAGGTTGATATCATGGTAAAATTCAAACAAAATTGACAGTGTTGTCACTGCTTCATTAATAATATCTCAGCAAGAAGAAGCAAAAAAGTTTTTGTGGATAATTAAGAGTGATTTATGTAAAAAATTGAAAAAATGGAAGACTTTATTTTTGCTTTAATTTGTAATTAAAATTTATTAATGAACTTACAACAATAACATTAGAATATAAAAGCTTACACTACATGTTTCAGGTAGCTGCCAGTGGTGGGTTTGTGTTGTGTGAGACAGCAGCAGGTGCTCCTGCTTACAGGAACCCTGCTACGGCACACATTCTACCACTGCTGGTCAACCTACTGGCCCTGCTCAGGTAAATATATATAATATAAAATAATTATAACCCAGTATTATGTGCAACTGTGTAGGCTGACATAAAACACTGGCCATATTATTAAAGTGTTATCTTTTATCTTTGTTAAGGCCCTAAATTTAAATTAGTAAATGATTATAATGTATCAGTAGCTTAGACATACAGTTATTTTGTATCTATTTCAGGGTTTTCAATGAGCTGTGGTTCCCTCAGTATTCTTCAAAGCGGCATCCGGAGTTTTACAAGGCCTATGATCTGCAAGAAACTGAAAAGTTGATTTTGCTAGGTAATAAGTGATTTAAAAACACACTCTTTGTGCTCAGTCATATTAAAATTATCTTTTATATTTGTATTGTATCTCTGCTTAAAACAGTATTCATGTTTTAAATTCTAGTAAAAATAGTTACCTACAGTACATGTACATCTTAAATCATGTAATATTGGATTAAGAGGACGAATGAAAGAGAAAGACAACTGACATTATTTTTCCAGGAATCCAACCACCTTTTATAGATAATACAGATAATGCAGCTTCTAAAGATCCACTCAAGAGGATGCAGGGGTTCATCAACTCAGCACATGATAATTCGTAAGACTTATTTTGAATCATCACATCTGAATAACCTTTTTATCTGTCTCATTCCCAATTCAATATCACGTTTGTACAACAAGAATAAGGCAATAAAAAGAGGGACAAAAATGTTAAAAATATTGAAAATATGGAATTGGTGTCTTTCATGTGGAAGGACTTCACCTTAATTTTTGTTGTAGGAATTTAATATTTTTGAAATATCTCTCACAAAAGTTTGGATAATGCATTTAGCTTCTCATATTCTCCCTTCATTACATTCTAGTGGAGGAACATATGATTATATTGAATTTTTATCCTTAATTTTCAGCTATCACATCTTGGGCAATTGCTGTAGCAGTCTTGGCTATGAATTCTACAGAATGCCTGACTTGGCACAATCTATTATAAGTCATGTCTTCCACAACTTAGAAGTTGTTCCAGATTACAGACTTAGACCCATCATTCATATCCTTTTTAACTGTGTTGAGTAAAAGAGGTGTGGTCATTGGTGAGCAGGGTTTATATTTCTATGATATCTGGAAATGAATCTTTTCCTTCATTACATTTGCTTTTACAATTCCTTAATTGTATGTTACGTGTATTCCTGAAGCCATATATTCACTGCTGTCCAAAGGAAGAAGGGTTTTATACTGCAGCAATTATACCATTGCTGGAAACCTTGGCACCATTCATGATGCAGGTAATGACGTTTTATTTTGATGTCGTAAAATAATCATTATATTGACATTTGATGTTGTATTTTAGGTAATCTCTTATGATCACGAAGTTTCAAAAAGTAAGTTATTTAATGCAAAATTAACAAGCTTAAAGTCTGGAAATCATCTTGGTTAGCAACTTGTCAGAGAAAGAAAGAAAAGATTAAATATATGATGTGTATACAGGCTTTGCTGCACTGCAGGTACTGCACCTAAATCAGTAAAATTAAACTTTTTTTGTTTATCAGAGATTAGAAGAGAGATGGCACACTATCCACCAAAGAGCTGAAGAACAGTAAGTAGGTTATTTATACACAAATTTCAGCCTTCATTTTTAATTTTTTGTTTCTCACGCAAAATTTTCTTTCTGGCATGAATCAAAGTCACTTTTAAATTTTATAAATTTAGGTTAGATTTGACATTCTGCATTAATTACTTATTGGAATTTTTGTGAGTAATAACCAATGTTCATTAATCCCTGGTAATTTTGTTACCATCTATTTGATATTCAGAGGTATCACTATTTTCTTTCATTAGTTGAATTTGTGCTCATTCAGTGTTTCTTCATGATGTTGTGATGGAGAAATATGTTGATCATGAAATGGTGTGAACCTCAAGTTTTTTTCACTAGACAGGAGGAAGATGACAACCCTGAGTCCCAAGAGGTGGTGGAGGACCAGCTGACCAGACAGTTGACTAGAGAATATATAGATCTGATAGGTAGGCCAGTATTATTATTGTTATTATCTTATTTATTAATTTTTTTAACGATCACAGACAATGTGACCTGATGATGGATCAAACTTGTTATTGCGTGCTTCTCCCTCTTGTGGTCTGGGCTGTTCACTTCTGATCGACTTGCTGTCCTCGCGCAGGAACACCTGCATCATATATTAGGCATTATCGAAAGTTGGCTGCTGCTTTGACTTTACAGTACTCTCGGTGGTACTTTAGGACGTTGGCCCATATGCACTATTTTTATGAGGTAACCAGTGTAGTCCATCATTTCTTGCTGCATATATCCTTCGTCGGTCACCATTTCTCTCATGATCTTAAGATTTGCCTCCATATACTGCAGGTGCATTACAGCTTCTAGTTTTGGTGTTGTCTCGGGCAGTAAAAGTTCAAAGTCGGCTAATTTAACTTTTGATTTAGTTTGTTGAAACTTGGTGATATAGTCACGCATGTTTCTACACTTGTTGTCATTGTTGGTTGCGGCTATGGCGAAAGGGTCAAAAACGTATGAAGACTTACCCTGTTCTGGCTTAGGTGCATCTTTGGCTAAAATGGAGTGCAGATTCGTGACATCCAGAGGCTGCTTTGAAGCTTTTTGATTGTGCGTTCCTGATGATATGGACTGGGGTTTGGTCAGTGCAGGCTCTGTGATTGGAGGTGGCTCCGCTGACTCTTTCAACTCATCAGTGGCTCCCTGTAGCAGCAACAGCTGCCCAAGGGAGAGGGATTTTCCTAAGAATTTGCTGGTATTGGCACTGTTGAGCATTTTAATGGCTTTCATGCTTTTGAAAGCATTCTCTCGCAGGAGAGAAAGTGTCTCATCATTCAGCTCTGCCTTCTTGGCCCACTCCACTAATTCTGTACAGCTGTCCATAATTAAAAAATAGTACAAGCCAAAACCAAATTAAAATTAATTAAGCCATAAGCAGAAAGCATGCAGCACTGCACTGTTCAAGATGATGAAATTAAATGCGGCTGGTGCTGCCACAGGTGGCACTGCAGAGTCTCCCGCAACTTTCTAGGCAGTGGGCATTGTGTGATGCGTTTAAATCAGATTAACAAAGTTAATCTCCACATATATATAGATCTGATAGGTAGGCCAGTATTATTATTTTTGAATTTATTTATTTATTTATTTATTTGTTTATTTTTTTTTTTTTGTTTGTTTGTTTATTTATCATCCTTTGGTTTCTTTAACACTGTGATTATACAAGTGCAAATTTCTTCAAAATATTGTTGAAAGATGACATTTGCACATTTTAAATTGATTTATAATTTTTATGTTGTATAAACATAGCTTTAAAAAAATATTTTTCTTAATTTAAAAGCTTGCATATGTCTTCCCCGCCGTTTTGAACCATCTGATGATAGCACAATGGAGGAGGATGAGCCACAGACAAGCAGTAAGGAAGAGGGAGTCAGTGAGCTAGGGATGTTGGTGCTCAAATCTAGTGTAAGTGTAAGAAGTTATGGTATAGATAAGAGAAAATATTAAAAAGAACAGTCGTGATAGTTGGTGTTATTGGAACACAAATAAGTGAAGAGAATCTGATCTCAATTTTGATGAGGATAATGCATCATTAAAATCAAATTGTAATATTTGGATAATCTAAGCATTACAGTTATTTGAGTATTCACTCTAATTTGATGACAGCACACTGTCTACAACTCATTAAGTGTTTATAAAAATTGCACCAAATCAGAAAAAGTGGATTTTAATGAAACATTTAAGTCATCAATTGTCATTTTCAGGCAATCTGGTCCCAGGTGGTGCTGTGTGTTTTCACAGGTCTGACATGGCGTGACACCAATACCTGCAACAAGTGTATCAATTGCGCATGGCCATTACTAAAACAGGTGACACATTTAAGTTTGTAATTTAGATAATTTATTATTTATAGAGATTGTTTAATTGTAAAAAAGCTACTTAATTCTTCTTAACAATTAAGAATAATTCTTGAAAAATATACTTCATTATGATATTAAGTCATGAGTATTTGAATGTTTTTATCATCATTTTGGATGGGATCAAGGATTTTTTTCAAATACTTACAGAATGAATGTCTTCACTGAACATAAGTGAGAGTAGTGCCAATTTCCTTTTACTTTTGGTTGTTTTCAAATAAAACAACTTTTGGATTTTAATGTCATATCCAAGTTTATTTTGCAATCTCTTTAATGTTCCTTTTTATTTGTGTATTTTATTCAACATTTGGTTTATTTCAGTTGGTGGGAGATAAGACATTATCAGGGGAAGATGCTAAGTTTCTGTTCCACAGAGTCTTAACTGCTTTGCAGATCCATGGTGAGCATGAAGCTTGTCAGTCACACTTGATAGGCTTAGGGCTCCAGGCATATGAAGCATTGGTAAGTCACACCAGACATAATCAGCTGTTTTCTTACACAAGCAGCAGTCAAAACACATAGAACTCTGTCAGTGCACTTTAAATTTTCAACCAAAAAGTTAGATAAATCTGTAGTGTAACATATACCCAAGCAATATCACTTTATATTGCTGGTAATCTTTGAACTATAGCAACTTTGTATTTGTGTTTTATTATTATTTTTTTGCTTCTTTGGAGATTGAATTAATATTTGTTCATACTATTTGATGTCTATTAGAGGCCATCTTATCCTGGTGTCACCAGCATATTGGAACAAGTGCCCCAGGTCACTCCAGAGTCAATAAAGGTAAGTGGATAGATGCAGAATAGTGTTAATGACAGTTTTTCTGTAATGAAACTTGATGTATTGATAGTTTAACATTTCCTTTAATGTGTGCCACATGTATTGAACAAGATGTTGCTAGGTTGTAAAAAAAATTCCTTTTGCAGGACTTTGATGATAAATTTCTGTCAAATACAAAGCAAAAACAAGCAAGCGAAAAAAGGAAGAAAGATGCCTTTAAAAAGCTAGTGTCTGGAATAATTGGGGTAAGTTTGTGAATAACTATCCAAATTAAATAGTGGAACTAAGAGAAGCTGAAAATTCGTAATATTGTTTAAGTGATTAAACTTTCAAAAGTTGGCAGATCATTGTTTCATAAATAAATATATATGAATTTGATTTATGATTTTGAAAGTTTAAAATGACATGAAATGGACATTACATTTCAGCAAAATATTGGCCAGCAGTTTAGAAAGGACACAAACATAAAGAATCTACCGCCTGTTTTTAAGAGAAAGAAGCCCTCACCTCCAAGTCCAGAGGGCCTGGCTGCGTTGTTTAATCCAGAAAAACAGAATGGCCAATGACTTCCATAGCAGTATTTGTTGGATTATATATTAAAATTATGCTTACAGGCCCGTAGCCAGCAATTTCAAAAGGGTGGGTTCTTTTTCTGAAAAAAGTGGACCTTTTTCCATAAAAACTTCATGTACCTAGATCAAATTTTACCCAGAGTGGACCTTTTCCCAGCTAAAGGGGCGGTTCTTTCGAACCCCCTGAACCCCCCCTGGCTACGAACCTGAAGCCTTATATTGATGCTTAATGTGTGTTGGAGTGATACTTGTATAAGACTCTACATAGAGATTGTCACACTATCCACATGAGAAGTTTCTACAAGCATAAGTGATTATATAGAGACACAATATGTGCAGTACAACAAAAGTGATTTTGCACTTGATTTCCACTGAGTACAAATACAAAAATGGAATTACTTTAAATGACTTTCTTTGCTCATGGGAATGAGTATGCATGGAATTGAACACATTTCTGTGCTTAGCTAAATGCATGTGAATTGGGCTTGTGATTGAAAGGAGGTTAAGTGAAAGATAAAAGTCTTTTCAGTCTGGATTTCACATGCCTTTTTTTAGAAATATATTGATTATTTGCCTTTAAAACAGTCATTTAGTGTGCAACTATCTTAATTTATTTGGATATCAGTTGTGCATTCTACCACTTCAGCAGTGTTTTTCACCATCATAACCATATACAGTAACTGTTAAATTCAGGCTCTTTTACAGGCATCCACATGGGGTTTGAAGCTTCTGCAAAAATAAGTAGCAATTAAATACAACATGAACAATCAGGGTATACTGGTAGCAATAAACCAAATATTACAGCACCTGTGTTATGATCTTCAGAAAGTTGAAAATACTCCAAAGCAAGAATATGTCTAAAAACCGGATGGTCTCTCTCTTTCTGACATTCCTTCCCAATATTATTTCTAAGTTGATAAAATGTGATTTGTAAATATCCTGTATTGCTTCAAATGGGAGGAGTATAAAATTTGTAAGAAATCAAAATCAGAGCCAATTTATTTATTCTTATGCTGGGAATTTGAATATGCGTTTAAAATGGAAAAAAAGTCGAATGAGAAGTATAAAATTTGTAAGAAATCAAAATCGGAGCCAATTTATTTTTTCTTATGCTGGGAATTTGAATATGTGTTTAAAATGGAAAAAGTTGAATGAAAGGCATTGGCAACGTTTCTTATACTCGGGGGCAGATCCAGAATTATTTGAAGCGGGGTCTGGATCGACAGACCTCAGATGCAAAGCCGACCATCGCCCCCTTGGTGTGGGGTTTGGGGCCTGCTCAAGGGCCCCGAATATTTTTTGGTTTTCTGGAGAGCAAACAGTGTCCTTTGGTACAGTTTAGAACTATGATTTAGCTAGTCAAAATTCTAATTTCAAGAGGGGAATATTGGTGTGATATATTTTTCAGAAATCAAAGGGGGGGTCAGGACCTTCCTGGACCCCCCTCTAAATCCGCCACTGGTTATATTCTTCAGTAGTTAAATTTTGGCATATTAGAAAGTGGGCAATATGTAATAAATACTAAACATCAAGTAAATTAAGCATTTCAAGGGCAAGTCTTCTGATGAAGACCATTGCTTGTGATGTAGCCAATGTGAAAATTGCTGTTTGTACTTTTGCTGATAACTTACCCTTCCCATAATGTAACTGTGAATGAGTAAAATTAATTGATGCAAACTGGCTCAGTTTACTCTTTTTTATTATTTTAACAAAAACGGCAAGGGTCTATGTTGAAAAACCTCGAAAAGGGAGATTTGTCTTTTTAGTTGTAGTTCTGTTATAATAGTTAGCTTTAATAGAGTCTGAAATAATTACACTATCTGTAAAATTTTGCTTCCAAGAAGAATAAATTATTNCCTACTTTTCACCATGAACTGAACTCTGCTAATTTCTTTCTCTTTTAACTCCAAACCTGGCAGAGATAGGCCCATAGTTACTATTGAAGTTGAATAGGAAGTCATATACTGGCAATTTACTGTGACCTTGGAATTGACCTTTGACCTACCTTACGATGAACTTTGATTGTACCATTTTTAGTTATATATATATTTTTTGCATATTTTGAAAATTCTTGTTGATTGCATTTTTACAGCTTGTCAAGCACAAGACTGGTGGCTGTGTTCCTTATTTTGTATATGTGGGGGTCTATACGAATGCGCTTGCTCCAGCTGGTGGTACAATATTCGGAGGCGGTATTGCCTCTCTGATCCTCTAGTTATTAAAGGCCAAAAACATTATGAAAGGAATACCAGGGACTGAATGTCGGGTATGGTGTGGATGATTATAAATTCTTATGGTACCCATAAAACAAATTCAGATTACAACAACAACTGATAATTAAAAAAAAGGAAAAATTAACGTAGGGCTTTTTGATTTGATAAAAATTTCTGCTTCTTAATTATGGAACTGATGTTATGCATCATCATTCGGTTTATAGACATTTTTTCACAGGGGCGTGCTACTCTACAGAACAAGCTTGACGTTTCTGAGCTGACATCTTTATGATTTAAACATTATGACAACGAGTGCTTTATTTAGTTCTTCAACATTTCATGTTAGTATTCTACCTGGTATTCCTGTTTGCTGCATGATACAACAGGAGCATGTGAAACGTGAAATAAGTTTAAAAAATTTATCTACAAACAGCCAAATTGATATAGACCTCTACACTAAACAGAGCCTTACAAAACTTCAATTTGATGCAAAAAAAAAAAAAATGGGTCACTATACCCGGAAGAATACATGGGTTCAGACAAGTGGAAGATGTAGCATAAAAGAAACTTAATAGTTCCACGCACGTGCTTTTGTTTACATCCGGGGATTTAAAACCGGCTTAATCCAATCATTTTGAAGAAATTCAGTCATGTGACAAAGTCGCGCCAAATGACGAAAAACGGCAGCTGCGCTATGACATGAGCGTGACCTTTGGGGATGGTAAAGATGTCCACAAATTTGTTCGCTCTAACGGCCGCGCAGGCTAGCTACGAGCAAAGGTATGCATTTAATATTTCTATATCATTTCCCGTTACAAATATTCACACTTATGTTCGTCCAGTGTACTTTGTGTTCCTAAGCTGGTGTAAAACCTTCCTGTTTAAAGAGACGCGGAGAACATGGCGCCCTCATCTTTGTTGTCGCCATATTTTCACTTACACCTATCTGCAATTTGTTCGAAGTGCATCTCTCAAAGAGCTCTGCTGCAGTTTTATTAAAGATAATATCCCACAAAAATAACATGGCAATTTGAATGCTCATGAACTTTGATGCATAGATGTCTTCGCTTAGCTTTCAAGTTTCAACAGGCTGCTTTCAAATCAGTATTTCAATTTTCATTTCTAATTTAAAATGGATTGTGATTAAATTTGCAATAAGTCATTAGAATGCTATTACAAACGGTTATTTTAATGAATAAATTATATTATGAAAACTTCACTGGAGACCCTTGTTGATTCACAAACACAAAACTAATGATTTAAATTTATTTATACTATTTCAAGTACTTTTGCAGTGCCCACAGTTTTGTCATGCGTTTGTATTAATGCATTTTTTAGTCATTAACTGAACATATCCTTGTCCTTCTCTTTAAGCATATTTAAAGGAATCACTTCCATAAAGTCATTGTTTTATATGCTCTGAAACTTGGTTTATAACTTCTTTAACTGTACTCCTAGGTTTAACTGTATAATTTGCTGGAATCCAAAGTTACGTATGGTATATGGCAGTTGTCAACATAGAGTATGTGAAGAGTGCCTTTACAATGAAGTTGGGAAAAGAAGAAGAGGTCTTTCAAGATGTCCAACCTGTCAGAGGGAAGATGCATTTCCAGTTGACAGGTGAATAATGTCTTTGAACAAGGAATTTGTTGTATGCCTTTCTTGTGGGATTTATGTAGGAAAATTGGATTATGTTTTGATATGCAATCCAATTTAGCTTAGGCTGAAAATATGAAGCTTTTGGTTATAGAATGAAATGAAGATATTTCACTATATTAATCCATCTTTCCTTATTGTAGAAATATGTTGAGGAAATTCAGAGGCAAATAACTTCAGATTTGTATATTGATGATGTTGACATAAGTATGGTCTGTTGCTAGTTTGATGTTTAATATATTTTATGTTATGTACAGACCTGATATACCTGAAGATAATGTGGAAATGCAAAAGAGATTAGGAGTTATACCTTGTCCAAACAGTGGGTGTGATATCCAGACATGGGAATGGGAACTTGAGGAACACTTAAGGTAGGTAGAAATCTGGTAGTTGGTATATTGATATGAAAGACCAGAACAGTTGAAAAAATAATGTATATAATTGAACAGCATATAACAGGAAGTTGTATATGCATTTGAAGTATATTTATGAAGCAATTGAAATGTAAATGACCCTCACACAATTTGATTGTATTTCCAGTCATTGCCCTTTGGCGAAACAAAAAATCAAATCCAAGCCAGAAAGAAAAAGTCAAGTTCATAGTACTAAAAGGAATGCAGACACCAAATCAAAAGCAGCCTTGAGCAGTCATTCTACACGGACAGTCAGACACAGACATTCTGTACGAGTAGCAAACAGAGAACGTGCTTTGCGGACTAGGAGACACTGATCATTATTATCGTTAGTAATATTACACACTAGAATGGCTTCATTTCAAAGTGATATGTATTTATGTAGCAAGACTGCATCCAGTGTGTTCCCAGGTACAGGAACCACCACTGCATGTCACATGAATTGCCATAGGAACAGCATTCTCCAGTAGGTTGGATTGTTTCTGGATACAACTTGACTACACTGACAGGCGAGAGCTTGTAGGTTTCAGGAGACTCCATTTCTGTTGGATAATGTGATCTTAAGGGGATTTAAAGTTTAAGGAGACTTTGCTGATAATTCTACAGGGATGTTTCAAGTTGAAGGTATTGCTTGTTACAAAAGTTTACATATAGGCACAAAATATCTAGTGACACAGCCAAAGTTGACTTGTGGATAGTTGTGTGAATTGTTGCTGCAAACTTGTGCATTTGGTGCAGAAATATGTAGATATTTATTCTAAGTGCAATTAAAAGAAAATACCTGGCATTCCAAACTTTTGATGCTGGTTTTATGCAATCTTAAAATGTTCCGTATGTAATTGAGTGTGTCTACATTATTTTGTACAAAATCTAAACTAAGGAAGATAAACCTCTTTTTTTTCTGCATTGTTTCCATATTTTATTATTTCACCAAGTTTTGCATTTCAGAGATCAGCATAACTGTTCACCCAACATATCGACCCTCACTTCTCTCATTATATATCTTTCAATTGTAGAGTTTTTACACAGTATTGTCTTCCCACCCAGTTGCGTTACAGAGAATTTCTTTTGATTTAAAAATGTGATGAAATGTGTCGTTAATGTAAATTTTTTCATCTTTGTGTTAATCTGTACAGTAGTATATTTTTGGTCTCTTTTTTTCAGTTGTTTTACTTAATTTTGGGTATGCAAATTCACCAGCTGCCTCTAGACAGTGTTATGGTACATTTCTTACCATATTACTGTTATTATTATTTCAACAAGGGCAAGAGTAAGAGATTTTTAATTCTAAGAAAATACAAGAATCTGAATTCAATTTCATGATTTAATAAGTAACTTAATCTGGGAATAAGAATGTTCTTCCTTTTGCAAAATTTAAGAATATTTTGGAGAAAAAAGTTATACTGAGAAGAGAAATAATCTTGAGGTTAATTTTAGATTCATATGTGGAATGGGTAATGATCCATCTTTATTAACATGATACATCTGCATTTATCACATTTTCAAAAGTTAAATGCTTAGGTACTTGAAAATGCAACATTAGATAGCAACACGCAGAATGCACTGATCCTAATATCCAACATCACAAACATGACAGGTAAGAAAATTGCATACATGTATTTCTAATCTGTTCAAAGAAGTCTACTAAATGATTTTAACACAGTTTCATGTAAATTATACCAAGCAGATAAATGCAGCGAAAATATAAGTTGCTGCGGTTAAGCCCAGCCACCTACAAAAAAAAAAAGCACGTACCAGGTATGGAACTTGAGTCCATTAACTACTTTTTGAAATGTTTTCCTTATCTTTGGAGAGAAGACAAAATGCTTCACCAAATACTACATACATGTTCCTCAATAACCTACACATTGCATTCTGAAACGCCAATTTCTGGAAACTATAATTCATATGGCTGTCAAACTGGCTCTAAATTAAAGAAGTTTGTTGTGGTCTACAGCTGACGATACTGAAGGAAGAGTGAACCTTCCTCACATATTATGTAAATGAAACATTTTAAAATGATATCCCACCTCTTCTGATTACATGAAAAATCGATAATATTTCACAGCTTTTGAGTGTACACGTATCACGTTTATACCAGACATCTACAGTTTAGACCCAAGTTCCAAATACCCTCATGGTTTTAGAGCATCCTTGGCAGACTGAGGTATTTTATCCAGGTACCACTGGTGATCTACAGAGAATGTGGCCAGCACTCCTGCAGTGTTCTTATGCTGTACCTCCTTATGGTACTGAAGCTTACTGCCATGAATGTCTGTCAGCTTGCCTCCTATTGCTGTAAGGATTGCCTCAGGGGCACATGTATCCCATTTCTTGCATCCTGGACTTGCAAAGACGTATGCATGAACTTCACCTTCAATGAGCAGCAACACCTATGAAAGGAAAGCCAGAATTGGAAGTTTTGTACAGGGTGTCTCGGCATACACGGGACCCATTGATATGATAATGATTTACTACTGAGAATTACTAAAAATGCCATACCAAAAGCAGAGCGTGTCAGGGTGATTGAGAACATTGGTAGTCAGTGTGCTGTCAGCGAAATTTTGGTCATTTAGATCACCTGCTGTAAAAATGCATCCTTTGAGCTTGAGACACCAATGTACGTTTTTAAGTGTTATTGTATCAGCTTTAAGGACATACTCTTGTCTAAGTTTAGTAAGTATTAAATCATTATCATGTTAATGGGCCCTATGTACATTGAGACGCCCTGTAGTTAGAAGAATTCAAACATTTAGGTATATTTTCATTCAGAGACTTATATTAGAGGTAACTGCATTAAGACCTGCAGATCAACAGAATTTGCTCACAAAAGGCTATATTAAATCATTAAGGAAACCATGGTTTTCAGGCTATTAAACAGGCACTATAACATCATGAAAGCTTTGTTCTTTCATAACTCGCCCAAGTTATGGAGGTTAACTATGCATAAAAGCAAATTGCCTTAGCAGTACCATAACTGTATACCTTGTGGCCAGCACCTCCCACTCTTATCACTTCTGTTGGTTCACATGCATCCACAGAGTCTGTCACCACCTTATTAGAGTGGGACCTGGTGGTGGTTATGATGTTCTTGCCCTTTGGCGGTTGCTTCTGAGTGTAACCAAATGCACCTTAAAACCAAAACTACAAGGTTAAAACTCTCCAATCACATTAAAATTCAAAACAAAATATTCGTAATTTGTAGTTGTCATTTTAGCAATTACTTGTACTTGGCATTCACTTACCCTGAGTGTCAGAGAAACGTAAAAGCTAGCTTGCTAAATATACCTCGTGGTGGAGTTGCTTTTATTGCAACATGGGTTATATATGAAATCAAGATCGAGCTGGCAATACCGGAATCTAGAACCTAGGGTACATTCACTTGGCATACACTTCAAATTAATTTGTTGTAATTTATTGAATTTCAGTACTTATGTCTGTTGTTTATCATACCTAATCCAACCATGCCCCATATCGTTCTTCCCAGTGTAGCTCCAGGCCCTGCCTTGTAGTTGTAGTAAGGTTGGTGAATTACACCTGCCACAGCCTTACCCTTAACTGCTATACCAATCAACACAGTAACATGGTCCAGCAAACCTGACATAAAAATTACAACTTGGTTACCAAGCAGCAAGTATCAAACTTTGTTAAGTAATGTTAGCATTTTAAAAGAGAAAAATACTTAAAAAATAAATGAGTACTGGAAACAACAGTTCACTGAAAACACTTTACATCTTCTCCTTGTGCTACTCAAAGTACGGTATATAAAAAACAAACAGAGCACAGCCCTGAATTAACTGCAAATGGGGTGCAGAGAGAAACAGTATAAAGCATTTATTCTGAAAGGCATAATTTGTGATTAATAACCTTCATATGACTTGGAAGAAGTCCTGCTAAAAACAAGTTGTTCAAATAGCTTGAGATCAAGTGATTTGGAGACTCACAATGATGCGAAAAGGTAAGATTACATTGCAGAGGGGGACACATTTAGAAAATGTCTCGTATGAGTGGCTGTCAATATTGCCATAAATACCATTAAAATTCAGTATCTTGTGCCAAAAAGTAATCTGTACGTCTCTAAGGACTTCAGGGACTGCTAGATAGTGAGTAGTGTTCATCATTACAGCTGTAATCAATAAAACCACTCCTGTTTTGGTGAAATCAAAGATCAGTCTTTAACAGAATTCAAGACAGAAATGTCAGAATATTACAGGAAATGGAATATTACAGGAAATGGAATATCGCTTACACTTACAACCTTTCAATAACACAGGAAAATCAATAAGCACTTATTATCTTTATGTGAACACATTAACAAACACCATTTTAATCAATATCATGTTTCAGACTTTATATGGCTCCTAAGAGCTAAAACAGGGGAAAAGATGCAATTAGCAATGTGACTACAAGCGTTATTGTTGCTGCGTGAACAGTCCTTGTATGACCTTGTACTTATTCACAAAAACCAAAGATGAACACTTTTAGGTCACATGTTCTTTGGGTATCACTATGGCAATTTGAGGCATTTTGTTTCTGACAAGGTATAAAAGAGTCCGGTCAAATTGTGGGACACCATAATTTTTTTCACAAAGTATGAGAATCTGTAGCATAGATTAAATCATAGAGCAGCATGATGTGAAAAGATGTACTGGGACATATTGAAACTTACCTTGTGTGTACTCTGCAGTTCCATCAAGTGGATCAACCCAAATTACAATCTGAAATATAATTTTAAATATATCATGAACTGACTGCTATTAATTCTGATATAAATCCCTTCATCCTGCAGAAAAAAATCCATTAATTGTCTGCTCCCTGAATCAATGGATCATCTATTTTGAGAAACCCATTCATCATTATCAGGCATGAAGCCAGAGACTGAAAATTGAAAAGGCAAACCACCATCTACTAGGAGTGATCCAGAACACCAACAAATATTTTAATACATCTTAAAGGGGGTTAACCCCCAAACTGAAAGCACACTGAGCACTAGTAGGTAGGCAAGTCCGAAAATTTTGTCTCTTTTATATACAGTGCACTCAGGATAATACATACACAGCAGATCTACATATTATCTTGTATTTCTTCATCCCAAATGTGCCCATAAAGTACAGTCCAACTACTGAGCTATATCTTATGGGCAAATTTGGGAGCAAAAAAGCCAAGATATGTAGTTGTACATTTTATTTTCAGCATACCTTACAAACCAAAACAGACAATGCCAGGACTCACCTAGAAGTCCTACCTATTTAACATACTTCTTGTTGGGTGTTCACCCTCACTGATATTTTGAATTCTGAGACAAAAAACTGCTTTCTGTTCCTCAACCTACGTACCTAGGTATTGTTTTAAAAGCAGATATTTTTAATATATTTAACTGTTTTAATGTAGACAGATAAATCTTGCCAAATTTAAAAGCATACATCTTCATCCTTGACATCTTTCCATTCTTCTGGAAAATTTGATACATGCTTGAGGATATTTTCATCCAGACTTGTTTCAACCCAGTCTGGTTTGATATCTTCATTTGGGTCTGTTTCCTAGAAACAAAGACAACACAATCAGTATTAAACACAGTGAACAACATGTGAGAAACTGTAGTGAGCCTTATTCTAATATATTCAACAATTTACGTGAACATCCGAATCCATAAATTAACACTACAGTTAAATCAATATCTTCCCCATAACAAATCACCATGATATGATGGTAAATCTGTACTGCAACAATATTGAATGGCAATAACTTGAGAATAACTTAATTAACAATTCTGTACAAACAAATAAATATTTAAATCCACCATCCACTTCCAGCCAGTATTGTATATAAAAGACATTATTCCCTAACCCTTACCTCCTCTCCAATTATTGTAACATTTGGAAAGCTTTTAGAAAGGGAAGCAACGATGCATCTTTGAGCAGCTCTGTCAGCTTCTGTCTGAAGATCATTCCAGCCCTAGAAAAATCAACGATGCTCACTTTTATATAGTATACTTCTCGCCCAAAAGCTGTATAAATATTTTGTGAACCTGTTTTTAATGTTATATGTCTGCTTGTTTATAGAATTGTCCTTGCATTGTCCAATATACAGTACAATTAGGTAACATATCATGAAACATATCATTCCCTTTTTCAGGTGATTAAACTAATCATCACTGACCATACAGACTGTCACTTCTGTTTGCTTTTTGTGCTTCCATCTGGATAACATGAAAAACCTCTGTTCTGCCCATCCCAAGAAAAAATATCTTTAAAAAAGCTTGACAGAATAATACTGATTATTATGGATAGATAATAACACAATCTTATCTATTTATTAATATTATGATTTGGGGAATTTGAAGTCTGATAAAGCTCAACTTTCATGTATGTAGGCCTCTAATGTAATCACCATATATAATATTGTCCCATAATGTACCCTGGTAATCTGGATTTTACTGATCAGACTAAAGGAAACATAATATTAATCATAAATCTTCTTGCTATTTTCAAAGGTCTTAAAAATTGTATCGACCATAGCCAGAGTATATATATTGCCCTATTTGAAATATAGTGTCTGATCGGCATTTCATAGGGGTTTTTAAATCTACAAAGCTAAGTCATTCTGCATGCTCAAAACCAAGGTCAAAAAGGGGGTCTCAAACTTGATACGGGCTAACTGATACTGACGAAGCAGATTTGGGTTTATTCATCTCAGTGTCTGACATGCAGATACTTATAACACTAACGTAACACATGTAAACAAGTTAACTATCCCCCTCTTTACATAGGCAAAGGTGAAAAATGAGAAAAAAGACCCCGATGTTAAAACGAACACAGAATGCGGAGTGATGTCTCCGATTTGCGACGAAAAACGGCAGTTTATTCGAGTTAATACATTTTAATGTTAAGTTAATACATTAATGGCACAATAAATGAACTCAGAAACTTTGGTCAAAGTTTAGTTTTACCTTCTTAACAACCCCAAGATCACCTTTCTCAAGCACGTCTCTAATAAGTCCACCCGATTTGTCAGCCACGGGGACAGAGGAGGCGAGGATTTTCAGTAAGAGGGGCACCCCTTCCATGTCTGACCTCCTTCTCTTCGCAACTGGGCTATCACCTGTCATCTTTTCATACAGATAAAGGACCACACTATGGAATGCTAACATTATATCATTTGCTTATCTTTTCGTTATCTCTGAACTCGGGTACGAGCTACAGCTTCGATTACCTGTACACTTTCATGTTTACAAACCGAATTGTGTACGTCACCAAAATGCTGATCTTTGATTGGTCATCACAATGCACATTGTGTGCAAGTCGCTGCTGTCCTAACTGTAACCAGAGTAGTCACACAGACACACACACTCTTTCTTGCGCGCGAACTCACACACACACGCACACACACATGCACACACACACACACCAAAACGTAAACTCCCTTTTTATTAATTGCCTTTGAAAAAAGATAAATAGCAGCTTAAAAATTGCAAATGACACTGAAAAACCTAACATAACTTTTATTTACCAATTACTTTAAAGCTGAGGTCACATACTTTGTCAACAATCCCAAGTTTCCCATTCTCTGATACGGCACGCACAATACGACCAGCTCTGCTCACAGTAGTACCACAGGTAGCTAAAATACGCAGTAACTGTGGGTAGAATCCGACCGAGAGCCTTGACAATGCACGTGTAAACATGCCAGTTTCATTAACTGTTTTTAAAATACCATACTTGGCTTAGTAAAACAACAACGTTGATCAAATTATTAAAATAAAGGTAAAACAAAACTGTTTGCACCTCAAGTTGTGTCGTAAAAGACAGTTTGGACGACAATCGTAAAACGGACATCGTAAGTGGGTACTAAAACCAGAAAAGTTGTGAGTTGGCTTGTCACAGTCGGCGTGTCACTCATTTTATAACGACATTTACTCATCACTCGAAAAATGTGGTCACTGTTTAGCAGAGATCCAACTAAAGATTTTCCGTTTGAAGTTGGTGAAAAAGTTTTGGGTCTCGAGGAGCAGTCAATCTGGAGCTTGCATAATGGAAAGAAAAAGGTATTCTAAGTCGGAAGAAACCCAAATCTCACATTAAAAGTGTATTTAATCTGGTTTTCTCATGATAGTTTTTGTTTGGTGTACTGCTTTTACTTGTAAGTTGCAATATGCTATGTGGTCTAGTCTGTAGTATTCGCAAAAATGCTGTCATTTTGAACCTGGACTATTTATACTGGTACCAATAACTCTGCTTATAATTTATTGCAGACGCCCATAACCACAGTTATTCAATCAATTATAGGGAAATTGATGTATTATGTTGACTATTTGAATTACACATAAAAATTTTAACCATGTCATTGTTTCAGAGTACTGGTGAGCTGGTCTCCATCTTTGTTTTTGATGTTAAATCAAGCAGTGACTCACAGGTAAGATTGCATCAGGTTATACATGTATATTAAATCATGTAGTGATCATGAACCAATAGATCTATCCTTGGCTATTAGGCACATGATATGGCAGTGGGAGAAAATGAAGAAAAAGTCATAGATTGTCATAAACATTTAATAAAATTTAGAGAAATGGATGAATTAATCTTCAATTCAGCTAATAAAAGAAATATACTTTCCTATGTGTTTTTACATGAAAGCATGGTGATATCATTTAAATGAAATACATTTAAAATGACTTTCTTTTAACTGATGATGTGAACTCTTTCCAGATTTATTATATTACTTAAGAAATCTCAGTGGCAAATAGATGAATAATCAAGACAAAATTTTCCATGACACTGTTTTAGAAACTTGATGTGATTTTAGTCAGCTTTCTTATTTATGTCAGGTTCAACTTGCAAAGGCATCTTTTAAAAGGATAAAAACATTGAGGCATCCAAACATTTTGACTTTTATGGATGGTATAGAGGCAAGTACATTCAGCCCTTGTTAACACCAGTTTTCACGTAGTGTTTGCTTGTTGAATATATTGCTTCTGTAAGAAATATAAGATATCAGTTTGGAAAGAACATTTCACTTTAATAGATATAATGCATTTTATTAGCAAGAGCATGCATATTAAACTTTGTGTTTTGCATGCTATATATATATATATATATATATATATATATATATATATATATATATATATATATATATATATATATATATATATATATATTCAGAATTGATTTTGTTGGCCTTTTGTTAAACCATTGATATTGTTGTTTGTAGACAGACAAGGTTATCTATGTTGTGACAGAGCATATTGTTCCACTGGAGACATATCTGAGAGAAAACACAGGGGACAACAGTCAGAACAACTTGGCTATTGCCTGGGGCTTGCATCAGATAGCTGTGAGTCAAGTCTATGAAATTTTATTTTATATATACTATTGCCTAACATAAGATATGTAGCACTTTGGAATCAAGTAAATACTACATCTCTTTGAGGATCTTCTTTAATGGAGTACATTTTAATGCATCGTCAGGTCTTGGAACTATATTGAATTAGGTTTTCTTGAAAGGAAATCATGCTGTTTTTAAAAGATAGAGTGATTCCCCTTCCCCCCCCCCCCCCCCACACACACACCCTAAAAGAAAAAGGATTCACCTAAGGTATTGTTTAAAAGATATGGTCACTTGTTTGATTTAAAACCAATTATGGGCATTTATTTTTATGTTCGTTCCCAGAAAGGGCTAAGTTTCTTAGTCAATGACTGCAACCTAATTCACAACAATGTGAGTATGGTGTCAGTATTTGTGGACAAAGCAGGCGAGTGGAAATTAGGGGGAGTGGACTACATGTATCCAGCTGAGGGACCAGAAAGCTTACCCCCTGTCAAAATACTGCCCATTTTAGAAAAATATGATCCACCAGAAAAGGCAGATTTTAGTGGACCACGGAAAAAGAAAGGAGAAAAATGGTGAGATTGACTGTAAATACTACTGCAACTGGTTAATGTAATGTCACTTTCTGGATATTTTAAGTGTTCAGCCAGAAAAATACTATAGTGTTATTGTGTTTTAAAAAAGTTGAAGATTTGCTCTGATTTCACAGGTCCACAGATTCATGGGGATTAGGTTGCCTTATTTGGGAAATATTTAATGGTCAGCTGCCTAGAACCAGCTCTTTGAAGTCAACTGGAAAGGTACTCAATATCGGCATTAAATAAATGTTTTAGTTTGGCATATTTAGATTTTATTTTGAGCACCCGCAAAGCATGTGTGGGGAATTGAATGTCTGTGAAGATTGAATCCACTTATTTTAGTTTATTAAAAGCATCTGACACAAGCAGTTGAAAATCTCTGATGTTGAATATAAAATAGGATTAATTTTTCTAAAACGTAACAGTAACTCTTCTTATACTATGGTCCACAAAATTTTAAGATTCTAGCAATAATACTTGACAATGTTGCTTATAAGCTTATAGTTAATTTTCATATCCAGATTCCCCAAAATCTAGTTGCCAACTACTGTGAGCTTGTGGGAGCAAACCCTAAGTCAAGGCCAAATCCCTCAAAGTTTATACAAGACTGCAGGATAAAAGGAGGGTTTATGTGTAATAGTTTTGTGGACACCATGTTATTTTTAGAAGAAATACAGGTATGATGACTTGTTAGATGAGGCAATGTTGGGGGAAATTAATGTTTATAAAATCTTTCTTTCAGTCTCAGTTTACAGATGCATTGTGAGTTCAGTAAAGAACGTGTTTAGTTAGCAAAATTATGTTTGGTCAGTGAACTTTGATGTTGATTAAAAATGATATATCAGAATAATGTGTTTTGCCACAGCAGGTTTGGTAGCACTTTGAAGTAGCTTGCCAAATAGAATGAAATATCTTCTTTTATTTGTTTCAGATAAAAGACCAAACAGAAAAGACTCAATTTTTCAGCAAATTACCAGAGTCATTAGATTTATTTCCCAAGGAATTTTGTAAACATAAAATCCTACCACAGCTTCTAAATGCCTTTGAGTTTGGGAATGCAGGTTCAGCAGTATTAACTCCATTGTTTAAAGTGAGTGTCATTTCTGAAGCTTCTCTCCAAGCTTTTGTGTCATTTGTTTTGAACTTTAGTTATAGGCTTTTGTAGGAAAACAGCTCAGACTTAAAGTAGATGGTTTAAGTAGTGAAAACAAACATTTGGAGTTGTGAGAAAATACCTGTGTTATAGCATTGCTTTGATATATACTATTCTTTTATCTGTCTTGTAGCTGAGTCTTAAGTAGTAAATATTTTTATTCTAATATTCATAATATGTTCAGTTCATGCATTGTTTTCTTGCAGATTGGCAAACTTCTTGACCAAGAAGAGTATCAGAAAAAGATTGTGCCCTGTGTTGTAAAATTATTCTCATCTACAGATAGAGCTACTAGAGTCAAAATGTTACAACAGGTATTTTATGCATTGTATCAGTATAGATGAAAAAATTATGTAGTAAAAGAAAATTTTGATATAATGTCAAATGTTGAAATTATTGTTCCATACAGGTAAATATTTATTTAATTTTAAATATTTAAATTGTTGAACTCTAAACAGTTGCAAGATCATTTAGAGTCGGGTATGATTTTATGAAGAAAAACGGTTTGAAGGGTCCTTGTCATGTCTTCCAACATACAGTAACCATGTATTTCCAAACAAAATTAATTCAATTAACCTCCTCTCTGTCACACACATCCACATACACAGGAAGAAAGCTCAAATTTAGCACTTTCTTGAACTGTACACAATTGTTTCCTTATATACTGTTTCTGCCAACTAAACCAGACAAAAGCTTGATAATTTACAATGTACATTTCAGCTGGAACTTTTTGCAGACTTCCTGTATCCACCCACAGTGAATGAGAAAATCTTTCCCAGTGTCATTCAGGGATTCATGGATACAAATCCAGTAGTTAGAGAACATACTATTAAAGTGAGTGATATTGTTTCATTTCATTAAAAATTATATAATTATTTAATTCATCCCATGCACTGAAGTAGATTTTTATCACTTATTTACAATGTGCTGTGCATGTGTTCATGTTGTGAATCTTCAGCATTTTAGATAAAAGATATTGTTTTGTCCATTTCTAGGCCATGTTGTATTTGGCATCCAAACTGAATTACAAGAACCTCAATGAAGAGCTGATGAAACACTTTGCAAGACTACAATCAAAAGATGACCAGGTCAGTTAAGCAAGATTGGTCAACACACCTCAGCAACACAAAATAGTCGAAAAAAAAATTAATATGCTTTTGAGTTGTGTATGTCCTTGAGTGACAGAAATCCAGGCATGCTTTTCCTGGAGTTTACTTATGTCAGTGTTTATACATATTTTACAAAACAACGTTTACAGTGACTGTGGCTAGATAAGATTGTTTTAAACTATCAGGCTGTTAAAGTGTGTTGTATTTGTTCAATAGGGAGGCATCAGGACCAACACTACAGTGTGTTTAGGCAAGATAGCCTGTCATCTTGACCCACAGGTAAATACAATGATACAGATATTTTCACAAATCAACGTAAGATTGATGAAAAATTATAGAATTTTTAAAACAATTTTCAAAGAAAATTATCTTTACAAGTGACAAAAAGTCGGCTTAGCTAGGTAAAGAAAAAAGTCTGCCATGCATCAATTTAATTAAAGTATGTTATGTTGTCTTTAGATCCGCCAGAAAGTATTGCCATCAGCCTTTCTTAGGGCTCTGAAAGACCCCTTTGGGCCTTCGCGACAAGCAGGCATTCTAGCTATGGCAGCATGCCACAATTTCTTCTCTCTCAAAGACTCAGCCACCAGACTTCTACCAGCATTATGTGTTTCAGCAGTGGATCCTGAGAAGGGAGTAAGAGACCAGGTAAATTCAAACAACCTTTTTTTTTTCTTTTGACACACATTATAAAGCTAAGAGCAATAATTGTTTGAAAGCTGAAGACTGATTGATTGTCCAATGGGAAGAAAATGTAAAATTTGATTTATAGCCTGTATATTATGTTTACAAAATTCCTTGGAAATAAATCTAATGACTCTGGTAATTTGCTGAAAAATTTCCAATCAGAAATAAGGTATTTTCTAACAAAGGTAATTTAGATTTGAAATTATAGGCGAAAATAATTTTCCTCCTGAATAAAGATGATATACATAACACTCTGAATATCTGTTTCTTAGGCTTTCAAGGCCATCAAATGTTTCCTTGGAAAGCTGGAGAAGGTATCAGAACATCCAGAAATGGAGCAAGAGTTAGGCAAGAAAATTAGTAGCATAACAAAATATGAAATGAAAATGAATTTCACAAAAGTTGTACAATCATATAACAATACCTATGACCTCAACTATTTTAGGTTTGAAAAGTATATAGTATTCTAAGACCTTGGTTGAGAATATTTTGTAACCTTACCATAATGTGATTCCAGAGAAGGACCTGAATGCTGGTGGGTCAGCAGTGACCAGTGGATGGACAGGCTGGGCGGTCAGTGGCATGTCCTCTCTCACGTCTATCACTTCAAAGATTTACAAGGGAAGAGGCAAAGGGAATGCTACTGTTCCTGCCACTTCTCAAGGTATCTGCATGAGTAATGCACACTTTTGATTTCTTTCTGACTGTACACACTTTCAAAGCTTACAGTTATGCCCTAATATATATATATTTTTTAATTCTTCACAGATGTGTAGTGGTTAAATTGTTGGAGTGTATGGTTGCTCTACTGGTACAGATGCTTGGTGCCATCTTCTAATTATCACATTGTAATTAGTATGCATATAAGATCAATCACAACAGACCCTTGTGTGAAAAATAGATGACTGTTATATAAAGAATATTGTTAATACAGCAACTCCTGCAAGTGCCAGTAATCCAGCAGCTTCAGAGACAGCTGTTCGTCCAGCATCCCAAGACAAGCCACCAACTCCTGCAGCGCCACCTAGCAGCCATAATAATGAGCCTGCAGAAGAGTCTGGGTGGAATGATGAAGGGTGGGGAGACATGGATGTGAGTAGATTTAATTATTGCAATCTTGAAATGAAGTATTGTCTGTTTATACATATATTCACTTGACAAGATCATATAATATGTGAATGAAAAAACACTTTGGTTTAACAGTATCTTCAGATATGGCAAATAAATACCAAAAGCCTTTCCTGTTGAAATTCTTGACTAACAGTCATATCTGATACTAGCAGAATTTAAGAATTAGTCTGTGCATAAAGAATGAACATTAATACCCATGCTATAACTTATTGTATGTGATATCTTGATGTTAGGATTTTGATGAGGATGTAGCTGTAAAGGAAAATGAAGATGGAGATGACTGGGATAATGAAGAGTGGGGAAGCTTAGAGGACACATCCTCTGTCCCCAATAGACAGCAGGTAGTGAGGCATATTTGTTTACTGCACTGCATGCAGTGTTTGCCTTTCGGGAAAATTAGTTGCTGGACCGAAAGTTCAGCCATCTTGAAAAGTTGCTGGCTTGAATGTCTGTCAGGTGGAAAAACTTCTCAGCCCGTTCTGAAAGTTGTCAGCCCCAGGTAGACGGTCCAGCGTTAATTTCTAACACTGACTGCTGCAGTGCATGGGTTCTGTAGCACGTAGTTAATGTTTGGGGCAATACGAAGTCTATAAGTATATGGTAGAAAGAATAAGTTAATATCAGCAAACATAGAATTGTTTAGATAAGTATGGACATTAAGAATATTATTTGATAAAATAAGATTTCTTCTATGAAGTATAGATATACTGATGTTACCAATTTGACCACTGTATATGAAAAGAATTAATAAAGCGATACAGCACTGTAGTAAATGTGATTGTGGAAGTTGTGTTTTATTTGATTTCTGTTTGATCTACTCCTTAGGACCAAACATCTGGAATGAGAAGTGGCATGTCATTAAGCTCTGCACCCAAGCAACAGGCGTCAGCATTTGATGACTGGGGAGTAGATGACTTTGCCCCAATAGAGGACGCCTCTGTAGCTCCAGCAAGCTCCTACAACTGGGGAGTCCAAGATACAGCCGATGACTTCTTTTCTACTTCTCTAGGCGTTCAGTCTCAGGTTGGTACTACTATTTAATATATTTCAGTATATTTCAATAACATCGTTACAGAAAAAGATGTTGATGTGAAACAGAAATTAAGCATGCGTGTTGTCTTGGGGCGTTTTTTTTCCCCACCTCCTGAATATGTATGTGTTAAAATTTTGGAAAGGAACTGAATAGATTTACAACTTGACTCTTAAGACAATGTGTTTTGCACGGGACCATCTGTTGATTCTCATTGTTGATTCATATTTACCATAAAACTCAGTTGAAGAGTAAACCTAGTAAAGTTTAATAATATTTTTTTCTTTTTGAATCCAGAAACCCAAGTCTCACAGTTCGCAGAGCTCTGGGTCTCGTCCATCTTCCACCAGATCGTCAGTAGAGAGACAGGCTAGGTCCAGTCCAGCAAGAACAACCCCGTCATCAACAGCTGTTAAAGATAGTGGCTGGGAAACTGGAGGAGGAGGAGGAGGCTGGGACGATGATGGGTGGGGAGGTGACACTTGGGAGTCTATAGAAAATACAGGTAGGTAGAACCTTGAAAGTTCCAATGATTATAGGTTTTGCCAGAAAAACAAAATGATATTCTTTGATAGGTGGGATAATTTAACTTTTATGACTCCTAACAAATAAAACTCAAGTTGCAGAAATCATGTATTTACTGGATGTAAGAGTTAATTCACTATCCATCATGTGCATAGACTAGAAAACACGTTAATGAGCTCTGCACTGTGTATGTTTATCAAACATTGATCTTCTTTCTTAGATAATAAGGCAGATATGGCAAGAAGAAAAAGAGAGGAAAGGAAACTCCAGAAACAGAAAGAACTACAGGAAAAACGTGCCCAAAGACAAGGCACTGGTGCTATGAAACTTGGTGCAAAAAAAGTGGGTCTAGATTGATAATAACCTCCTAATATTGGATAGATAATTGAGAGTAGTCATAATTTTCAGACCTTCAAAACCTAGTATTGCCCACAAAAATGCACCTTATTCTTTTCATGAGGTGACTGTGTAAAATACTAGGTTTTACAAGGGCTGAATAAAAAAACAATTTTCCTCTATGAAGATCGATCGACAACATCATAGGATTAGGTGGGTTTTCATAACAAAGATGTAAGCTGAGTAGACTTCACTCTTAGAAGCAGGAACATTTTTGTGTGTTAACACGAAGAGTTATGAGTAATAAATAAATAAGCACGGAATTTGGAGACAAATGAAGCAGTGGCCAACTAGGAAATGACCCAAAACAATGTGATACTTGCTGCTGCTAAACAATGCAAGATAAACTGTCCCAGTCTCTGATGTTGACACTTGGTTGTAGATATAACCTTTTTTTTAATGATCTGTGATTTTAAATTAAAAATCATTATGATTGCAACTTTTATTTTTAAGTTATATATTTTAACCAATCTTCTGTCCATTAAATGGTAAAACAAAGAACTCATTCACTTTCCTCTACTATTAGCAGTCAACAATAATCAGCTTGGAAAGTGAAAAATTAGACATAAAAAACACAACATAAAAACGGTAAACGAGGTAAAGGAGCATTTAAATGTATATCTTTATATGCTCAATAAAGATTTTATTTATCACTGGACTTGTTACATTTATGTATTAGACGTAGTGCAGAAAGTTGACATGAGGTCTTCAAACACTTGTGAGTTATTCTTTCTGAGAGTCATAGTATTAAAATTAAAACAATTTTTGATACATGAAATCTGTTTTTAAGATCAGTTGATGCATTTCAATAGAAGAAAATGTTTACTGGAAGGTATTTTCTCCGTCTGCCAATACGCATCCCTCCTCTATTGGAACTCTATATTATCCCTAAATGCAATATACAAAGAAATTTAGTCAACTACATTTTATCAACATTTAATTTTAAATGCTTCAAAGNATAGACAAATTTGTGTGGCCAGTCTGTAAATTCCCCTTGGGTATTCACTAGGCTAAGTTTAGTGTTATAAACTCATTTGTCTAATTAAGTGGCCATCAAATGAAATTTCATAAAGCACACTTGTCGATATTTCCCTGTAAACTCCCAAAGGTTAAGCTCTCTGCTAGATAACATAGTGTCCATAATATTTTTGTTGTTTTCTTTTTAGTTTTTTCTCCAACACTGGCATTTTTAAGATGTGACTTTTAACTCCCATCCACCTGAGGCTCTGCACATTTTCAGTATTTCCACATAAGCAGTTGTATTGGTATTTATGTCTTTAAACACACTGTTATATTATTTTATGCACTGTCATCATTTTTCATATACTGGGACTTTCATCATGTGAATTTTAACTCTCATGGTCCTGAAACTGTAATCTTATTAAAGGGGTGGATTAAGACCATCTTCTGGGTCTCCTGGAAGACAGTCAGATTTTAAAGTTTATATTAACGGGTTTCTGTTGGAAGACCATCAAAATCGAGGATGGATCAACAAAGATAATTTGGAATACTGTCAGAAAATATCTCTGGATCTGCTCCTGTTATTGACCATGTTACCTGTTGTGCATGATTAAAAATCAGTGTTGACTGACTGTGCTATTATAAGCATTATTTATTATTGCATCAAAATTGACAAAATGACCTATTTTGCATCTTTTTTTTCTGTTTACCATAAAACTCAGTTCTCGGTTGAAGAGTAAACCTAGTAAAGTTTAACAATATTCTTTCTTTTTGAATCCAGAAACCCAAGTCTCACAGTTCGCAGAGCTCAGGGTCTCGTCCATCTTCCACCAGATCGTCAGTAGAGAGACAGGCTAGGTCCAGTCCAGCAAGAACAACCCCGTCATCAACACCTGCTAAAGATAGTGGCTGGGAAACTGGAGGAGGAGGAGGAGGCTGGGACGATGACGGGTGGGGAGGTGACACCTGGGAGTCTATAGAAAATACAGGTAGGTAGAAGCTTGAAAGTTGATAATAGTTCTGCCAGAAAAACAAAATGATCTTCTTTGATAGGTGGGATGATTTAACTTTCATGATGCTTAGCAAGTAAACTCAAGTTGCAGAAATCATTTATTTAAAGGATACAAGAGTTAATTCCACTATAATTCATCATGCACATAGACTAGAAAATACATGAATGAGTTCTGCATTGTGTTTATCCAACACTGATCTTTTTTTCTTAGATAATAAGGCAGATATGGCAAGAAGAAAAAGAGAAGAAAGGAAACTCCAGAAACAGAAAGAACTACAGGAAAAACGTGCCCAAAGACAAGGCACTGGTGCTATGAAACTTGGTGCAAAAAAACTGGGTCTAGATTGATAATACCCTTCAAATTGGATAGATAATTGAGAGTAGTCATAATTTTCAGACCTTCAAAACCTAGTATTGCCCACAAAAATGCACCTTATTCTTTTCATGAGGTGACTATGTAAAATACTAGGTTTTACAAGGGCTGAATAAAAAAACAATTTTCCTCTATGAAGATCGATCGTCAGCATCATAGAATTGTTGAACAGGCAAAGTAGGTGGGTTTCCATAACAAAGATGTAAGCTGAGTAGACTTCGCTCTTAGAAGCAGGAACATTTTTGTGTGTTAACACGAAGAGTTATGAGTAATAAATAAATAAGCACGGAATTTGGAGACAAATGAAGCAGTGGCCAACTAGGAAATGACCTAAAACAATGTGATACTTGCTGCTGCTAAACAATGCAAGCTTAAGTGTACCAGTCTCTGATGTTGACACTTGGTTGTAGATATAACCTTTTTTTAATGATCTGTGATTTTAAAGTAAAAATCATTATGATTGCAACTTTTATTTTTAAGTTATATATTTTAACCAATCTTCTGTCCTTTAAATGGTAAAACAAAGAACTCATTCACTTTCCTCTACTATTAGCAGTCAACAATAATCAGCTTGGAAAGTGAAAAATTAGACATAGAAACACAACATAAAAAGAGTAAATGAGGTAAAGGAGTATTTAAATGTATATCTTTATATGCTCAATAAAGATTTTATTTATCACCGGACTTGTTACATTTATGTATTAGACGTAGTGCAGAAAGTTGACATGAGGTCTTCAAACACTTGTGAGTTATTCTTTCTGAGATTCATAGTATTAAAATTAAAACAATTTTTGATACATGAAATCTGTTTTTAAGATCAGTTGATGCATTTCAATAGAAGAAAATGTTTACTGGAAGGTATTTTCTCCGTCTGCCAATACGCATCCCTCCTCTACTGGAACTCTATATTATCCCTAAATGCAATATACAAAGAAATTTAGTCAACTACATTTTATCAACATTTACCTTTAAATGCTTCAATGGTTTGGCCGGCAAGGTGCCTCGAACTTTCTCCCAAAACATTGTACAGCCTTTGTGGAGAAATGTGTTAGTTTTTAAGTAAATACCTACCATGTTTTCTTTTGCCAAAAGATTTGAATCGAGATCTGACAATTTCACAACAACCAATCGTCTACACCGATCTTTCAGACTCTGCTGGTGTGCCATTGCAAACTCAAACACACACCATTCACTGTGAAGATAGGAATCAGACAATAATGTCAGCGTCCGGCGACTTTTTTCAACTGCGTTTGCTATGTTATCAGCTATATATTCGCCTGGCAAAAAATCCCGCTCGTGAATGCATAATTTGTATCCCCATTCTGTTTCCATTTTCTGTATAATAACATTGCGAACAAAGACACTGTCGTCATTGCTGTATGATATGAAAATGTCATAATCCTTGTCCGTGTCGCTGTCATCGCGTGAAAATTGCTTATAACGATTGTAAATAAGTACTTCTACCTCAGTTCTGTAGAAAAACGTGATAGCGACTAACGCAATAAACACAGCCAGCACAACCAATACAACAGCAAGAGCGACAACGTTAAGTATGAATTTCGTTTTGTCACATTGTTCAGTGAAATCGAAGTTTGTGAGTGTAGTGTCGTTGCAGGTGGCTATGAATGTTAAATTTCGTTTTATTATCCAGTCTTGTATCCAACGCTGAGAGCAATCACAATGCAAACTGTTACCTTTCAGACTAACCATCGACAAAAAAAGAAGACTGTCAAATGTTCCTACAACCACTTCAGCTATGCCATTTCTGTCCAAATTGATATATTGAAGTTTTGGAAACGCTGTAAAACTGCTATTAGAAATAGATCCAATGTTGTTGTCTGCGGCCTGTAATTCCTGTAGATCAGAAAACAATGTCGTTGACGGAAAAGTTTCCACTTGGTTTCTATTAACATAAAGTCGCTTCGTAGATAAAGGCAGGGAAGCAGGAAAGCCCGTAAGTTGACTATCGCTACAGTTGGCAGTATGAACTAATGCCTTGCCTTCCTTCGTTCTGAAACATCTACAGTTCCTAAAACAGTCCCTATGGTGCTCACAGGATACTTTTCGAATAACAGTTTCATAATGTAAAATGTTGACGTTTCTGAGTGCAGAATTTCCATCACACGTCAAAGTTAGATCCTGCAAAAACCCGAACTGTCGCAGAGCGTGTAAAGTGGCTATGGTTTCACAGTCGCACTGTATGTGATTATCTCTCAGTGACAGGCGTAGGTTCTCTGCACCTGAGAGATAGGACAAGAAGGAAACATCTTTGATTTCATTTTCAGCTAAGTTTATAAAGTCCAAGTGGTCAAAGAACCCCGGATCCAAACGGGTTAGCAGATTATTTTTGACATTAAGATAGCGAATGTTTTTCCAAGCAACAAGTTCACTGGACACAGTGGATATTTTGTTATCCTCAACATTAAGTCGTTGTAAATTCGGAAACGTTACATTTAACAGACGTGGGATGTCTTCGAGAAGATTATGTCCCAAATCCAGTCTCCAAAGACTGGGCACCTTAGACAGTGCCGGTTCCTTCATGATAACGGATCGAATTGAGTTGAAACTGAGAAATAATTCTCGCAAGGATCTGTATCCAACAATTTCATTCAAATCCAGAGCTTGCAAGTAGTTGTGACTGACGTTCATAATCTCAAGTCGAATTAGATCGGTTGTAATTAACTCCGAAATAGACGTTATTTCATTGTAACTCAGATCCAAGAAATTAAGATTTGGCACCGTTTTGTTTGTGAGTGCGACGAGTTCACTTCTGTTTTCTCTGTCGAAACCAGTAGATATAGAGTTATAAGCTAAAACTAAAACCTTTAAGTTTGTAAATTTTTTTAAATCTTTCCTTCTTAATTTTCGAATATTACTGTTTTTCAGTATTAGAGTTTCTAGCTCAACTTGAATCTGCATACATTTCAGTAACATGTCTGCGTTCGGCAGCACATTAAAAGCCGTCAAAGTTTTAAGTCTGTGGTGCAAAGCGCAATCTTTAGTGTCTTTTAACTCCACTGAGTTGAGGTGTAAAGACCTCAGAGTGTTACCAGGGATGCTATTCAGAACACCAATGACATCCAAAGACTTTCCCATGGTAAGCGATTCAAGATGCTCGAAGCATCCCAGGCTGTAGTTATGGGTGTTAGATATGAAAGTTTGATGAAGATCCAAGTAAGTGGCGTTCAAAAAGGGCTTAAAGAAAGCGTCACATGGATTTGACACTGTAATATTCATTGATATATCAAACGTTCGTAAACGAGGAAAAGATGCGTTTACTCCCCATGGCCACCGATGAAAAGGTTGATATTTTAACGTCTGGGTCCCGTACTCAAACGCTGGCAAATGAATATTAAGATATTCTAATTGAGGAAAATGCCCAAACGCCGGATACTCAATTATACGAGTGGGATCAAAATAGCCATTATGATTTTCTGGCCTTTCTTCCCGTATAACTAAACGATTAAGTTTTCTGAGATGAGAAAATGCACCATATCCGATTATTTCAATGAAGAACCGACGGCTTGTGATGATTGTTAATGTTTCTAGATTAGAAAAGTGTTCAAGTTCTATATAACTCCGTCCCGTAGTCAAAATATCTGTCCGACGCACTATCACCAAGAATCTTTGGTACGAGGCGGTGAGCATTTGAGCGCGAACTGTTAGGTGGACTGTATTCATAGCAGTTTCTTTTGTCACATTCACCAATCGAGTTGTGTAATTTTTCTCCAGGTATTTGCATGATATAGCGTCTTTGTTGCAGAGGCAATTTGAAGGGCAGCTCCCCCAGCAGAGCGATTCCAACCATGCTGATAGGAAGAAGATGGTCAGCAGAGTAGAGTAGACCATTTTCTGTGGCTCATCCCTGACTCATTTAGTATCTATACATTCATTATTGTAAATATAGTGTCTGAGAAAACTGTTATTCACCTGAAAGAAAATAAGTATATCTAAAACTTTAAGCTAGGACCGACTGCCATTGTGACCCTTCTCTAAAGACGAATCCCTGAAAAAAAAAGTCGAATGCATATATGGCATTTCTGTTTAATTGTCTCTATAACAAGTATTAGAATAGGTCAACATATCCTAACATGAAGTTAAAAGTGAAAAAAAACTAATATTATGCTTTAAAGGTGATACAAGTATTATAAAACCATTCACAGCCAGCTTACTTTTCACTTGTGTACGTTGCTCCTTCAGGGTAAGCCTATCTGTCTTTTTAACCTGTTTACTAATACAGTGGGCCATAATTATGATGATGAGTTTGATATTTAAGTACAAATGGTACTTGTCACGCGATCTTCGCGTACGCCTCAGACTTGTAAATATACATGTACATGTAGTCTCAGTAGCTCCATATTAGGCGTAAATACAATCATGTCAAATTAATTTCATGTTCCCAAAGAACTTCGTACTTCAACTTGTTGGATTAGATGAAACACGTGTATTTTTTACAATCCCACAGATGAAGAAATACAAATGACTCGAAAGCACTTATCTTATAGTCCTCTGATTTGCACATAGGCCTACATCTACTCACCTGCCATCGTTTGTGTTCATTCCTTTACTGAACTAATATGGATACGTATAAACAACGTACAGGTATGCTCACCCAAATGGTTTATCTACGTGACAAAGGCCCTACGTTTGTCCTGTTGTCGTCTGCTCTTCAATAAACGCGCACGAGCACGGTGAATCAGGGGAAAATAAGTTTGTGACGCAAATGTTTAAGAATATGTATTTCCTCGTGTAAGGTCGCGGGTATAGGGTAATCAACATTGACTTGTAAAGTGAGATATGCATGTGTGCTATTTCGAGTGCCATTGGTGTCTCGTCATTGGAGTAGTCAGCATATATATCACTAATTTAATGCCCATCATTGTCTGAGTAGAATGCTTAATAGTGGTCTACATCGGAGAGTAGTAGCGTACAGTGCCTATCCTTGCATTGAGGAAGAGAATTGAGCTCTCATGTATTAAACACAAGGATTCCTGACACGTAGGCCTATACATCTATACATTGGATAAATGAAATAAAATTATTTCTATTTTCGTAAACGATTGTTAAGCAACGAGTTTTGATTAATTCTAGAATTTTAAGTGTATTAAGGGATTTTGGTTTTTTAAAGCATAAGGTTCCAAAGGCGAAATAGACTGATTTTCTGGGGGAACATACGTTGGGACTGTGTTAAAAGGCGTTGTTTTTCGAACAAAATTTCTCTTATTCGTGTTCTTCACGGTTGTATATCATTCAGTTCACTTAACAACAATAACAAAGACGACATTATAAACAACAGCGCTAACAACAATGATGTACTTTCCATGTATCTCTCATTGTTTTGTTTTCAAGTGGTTAATGGTTATTTGTGAACATTTTGTAGCAAAATAGGCATAACAAATATTTTGATATTTTCATTAGAGAAAAAAAAAGTAAATAATGTATAGGCCTATGAATAAATTAATAAAAATAAAAATACAATAATGCCGAAAATAGGCCTAATAAGAAGGCAAGCGTAAATATAAATTTTGTGAACAGATACCTGTAGCTCAGTAAAAAAAGATATTTGATGAATTAGGGGCCTAAACTCAAATGAAAATAAATGAAGCAAAATATAGGCCTATACTATCCGTAGAAGTATGGGAAGACGCTCTTGTTGAAGTTCTTACAGAGATGACTTCAGGATGACTACAGGCAGAGCGACGTTGGTTTCAAATAATTGGGGTGGTATCTGTGCAATTAACTTTGTATCTTTTTTATTTTTTAGAATTACTACTTTTTTTCATGACGTTACGCCATAAAAGAGAAATTTGAACACGGGAGACAGGGAAACTGCTGCTGCCCTTTAAATTTGCGTCAAGCTTGTTATTGCACCAGATGTGACAAAATGTAAATGCATCGGTTGTGCTGAGGCGAGAACGAGGCAATAACAAGATGTCGATGTTTTGACACGTGCTTACAAGTTACAGTGCTAAGATTGTTCATGTGCACTGGTTCGTGTGCATATCATAAACGTGGTTTTGGTTTATTAATGACAAAAGGTATGTGTTTTGCTTCGTTACTATTCTGGTTTATTCTGCTATCATAAATTAGTTTAGTGTAATACGTCATATATATTTATTTGGATATTTTATGCCGGTGTATTAACAGGAATGGGAGTCCTAGGAATGGAAGTGCGGGCTCCCATATGATTAGTACAGGTTAGGGTTAGTTGGTGTATTGGGGTTAGTATATGGGACGAGTGTCACCTGTACAAAGTAATGGGAAGTGGACTACTGTTCATAGGGGACTTCCATTCATGTTACACCGATGTGGCAAGAGCGATTCGTACAAGCCCGAAGGCATTAATTACCAGGGTTTGATGCCCAATTAGGCCGAAGGCTCCCAAGTGATGCAAAGTGAAGTGGCGTGTAGTAAGGGCCCCTTTACACTGGACGGCGTCCTTTCTGCGTCCAGCAGGACGGCCCCATTTGAGAGTTAAAAAATCCCAGACANGAAGGCAGGGAAGCAGGAAAGCCCGTAAGTTGACTATCGCTACAGTTGGCAGTATGAACTAATGCCTTGCCTTCCTTCGTTCTGAGACATCTACAGTTCCTAAAACAGTCCCTATGGTGCTCACAGGATACTTTTCGAATAACAGTTTCATAATGTAAAATGTTGACGTTTCTGAGTGCAGAATTTCCATCACACGTCAAAGTTAGATCCTGCAAAAACCCGAACTGTCGCAGAGCGTGTAAAGTGGCTATGGTTTCACAGTCGCACTGTATGTGATTATCTCTCAGTGACAGGCGTAGGTTCTCTGCACCTGAGAGATAGGACAAGAAGGAAACATCTTTGATTTCATTTTCAGCTAAGTTTATAAAGTCCAAGTGGTCAAAGAACCCCGGATCCAAACGGGTTAGCAGATTATTTTTGACATTTAGATAGCGAAGGTTTTTCCAAGCAACAAGTTCACTGGACACAGTGGATATTTTGTTATCCTCAACATTAAGTCGTTGTAAATTCGGAAACGTTACATTTAACAGACGTGGGATGTCTTCGAGAAGATTATGTCCCAAATCCAGTCTCCAAAGACTGGGCACATTAGACAGTGCCGGTTCCTTCATGATAACGGATCGAATTGAGTTGAAACTGAGAAATAATTCTCGCAAGGATCTGTATCCAACAATTTCATTCAAATCCAGAGCTTGCAAGTAGTTGTGACTGACGTTCATAATCTCCAGTCGAATTAGATCGGTTGTAATTAACTCCGAAATAGACGTTATTTCATTGTAACTCAGATCCAAGAAATTAAGATTTGGCACCGTTTTGTTTGTGAGTGCGACGTCTTCACTTCTGTTTTCTCTGTCGAAACCACTGGATATAGAGTTATAAGCTAAAAATAAAACCTTTAAGTTTGTAAAATTTTTAAAATCTTTCCTTCTTAATTTTCGAATATTACTGTTTTTCAGTATTAGGGTTTCTAGTTCAACTTGACTCTGCATACATTCCAGTAACATGTCTGCGTTCGGCAGCACATTAAAAGCCGCCAAAGTTTTAAGTCTGTGGTGCAGAGCGCAATCTTTAGTGTCTGCTAACTCCACTGAGTTGAGGTGTAAAGACCTCAGAGTGTTACCAGGGATGCTATTCAGAACACGAATGACATCCAAAGACTTTCCCATGATAAGCGATTCAAGATGCTCGAAGCATCCCAGGCTGTAGTTATGGGTGTTAGATATGAAAGTTTGATGAAGATCCAAGTAAGTGGCGTTCAAAAAGGGCTTAAAGAAAGCGTCACATGGATTTGACACTGTAATATTCATTGATATATCCAACGTTCGTAAACGAGGAAAAGATGCGTTTACTCCCCATGGCCACCGATGAAAAGGTTGATATTTTAACGTCTGGGTCCCGTACTCAAACGCTGGCAAATGAATATTAAAATATTCTAATTGAGGAAAATGCCCAAACACCGGATACTCAATTATACGAGTGGGATCAAAATAGCCATAATGATTTTCTGGCCTTTCTTCCCGTATAACTAAACGATTAAGTTTTCTGAGATGAGAAAATGCACCATGTCCGATTACTTCAATGAAGAACCGACGGCTTGTGATGATTGTTAATGTTTCTAGATTAGAGAAGTGTTCAAGTTCTATGTAGCTCCGTCCCGTGGTCAAAATATCTGTCTGGCGCACTATCACCAAGAATCTTTGGTACGAGGCGGTGAGCATTTGAGCGCGAACTGTAAGGTGGAGGGTATTCAGAGCAGTTTCTTTTGTCACATTCACCAATCGAGTTGTGTAATTTTTCTCCAGGTATTTGCATGATATAGCGTCTTTGTTGCAGAGACAATTTGAAGGGCAGCTCCCCCAGCAGAGCGATTCCAACCATGCTGATAGGAAGAAGATGGTCAGCAGAGTAGGGTAGACCATTTTCTGTGGCTTATCCCTGACTCATTTAGTATCTATACATTCATTATTGTAAATATAGTGTCTGAGAAAACTGTTATTCACCTGAAAGAAAATAAGTATATCTAAAACTTTAAGCTAGGACCGACTGCCATTGTGACCCTTCTCTAAAGACGAATCCCTGATAAAAAAAGTCGAATGCATATATGGCATTTCTGTTTAATTGTCTCTATAACAAGTATTAGAATAGGTCAACATATCCTAACATGAAGTTAAAAGTGAAAAAAAACTAATATTATGCTTTAAAGGTGATACAAGTATTATAAAACCATTCACAGCCAGCTTACTTTTCACTTGTGTACGTTGCTCCTTCAGGGTAGGCCTATCTGTCTTTTTAACCTGTTTACTAATACAGTGGGCCATAATTATGCTGATGAGTTTGATATTTAAGTAAATGGTACTTGTCACGCGATCTTCGCGTACGCCTCAGACTTGTAAATATACATGTAGTCTCAGTAGCTCCATATTAGGCGTAAATACAATCATGTCAAATTAATTTCATGTTCCCAAAGAACTTCGTACTTCAACTTGTTGGATTAGATGAAACACGTGTATTTTTTACAATCCCACAGATGGAGAAATACAAATGATTCGAAAGCACTTATCTTATAGTCCTCTGATTTGCACATAGGCCTAAATCTACTCACCTGCCATCGTTTGTGTTCATTCCTTTACTGAACTAATATGGATACGTATAAACAACGTACAGGTATGCTCACCCAAATAGTTTATCTGCGTGACAAATGCCCTACGTTTGTCTTGTTGTCGTCTGTTCTTCAATAAACGCGTACGAGCACGGTGAATCAGGGGAAAATAAAATTGTGACGCAAATGTAAAAGAATATGTATTTCCTCGTGTAAGGTCGCGGGTATAGGGTAATCAACATTGACTTGTAATGTGAGATATGCATGTGTGCTATTTCGAGTGCCATTGGTGTCCCGTCATAGGAGTAGTCAGCAAATATATCACTAATTTAATGCCCATCATTGTCTGAGTAGAATGCTTAATAGTGGTCTACATCGGAGAGTAGTAGCGTACGGTGCCTATCCTTGCATTGAGGAAGAGAATTGAGCTCTCATGTATTAAACACAAGGATTCCTGACACGTATAAATCTATACATTGGATAAATGAAATAAAATTATTTCTATGTTCGTAAACAATTGTTAAGCAACGAGTTTTGATTAATTTTAGAATTTTTAGTGTATTAAGGGATTTTGGATTTTAGAGCATAAGGTTCCAAAGGCGAAACAGACTGATTTTCTGGGGAACATACGTTGGGACTGTGTTAAAAGGCGTTGTTTTTCGAACAAAATTTCTCTTATTCGTGTTCTTTATGGCTGTATATCATTCATAAACAACAGCGCTAACAACAATGATATACTTTCCATGTATCTCTCATTGTTTTGTTTTCAAGTGGTTAATGGTTATTTGTGAGTATTTTGTAGCAAAATTGGCACAACAAATATTTTGATATTATCATTAGAAAAAAGTAAATAGGCCTAATGTATGTAAATAAATTAATAAAAATAAAAATACAATAATGCCGAAAATAGGCCTAATAAGAAGGCAAACGTAAATATAAATTTTGTGAACAGATACCTGTAGCTCAGTAAAAAAAGATATTTGATGAAAAAGGGGCCTAAACTCCAGGGGCGTAACCAGACCTTTAAAAATTGTACGCACAGATTTTTAAAATTACAGGGGCGGATCCAGAGATATTTTCTGACAGTCTTCCAATTTATCTTTGTTAATTCGTCCTCAATTTTTGACCGTCTTCCGACAGAAAATATTAGATACCCGTCAATGTAAACTTAAAAATCTGACCGTCTTCCAGAAGACCCAGAAGACGGCCTAAATCCGCCCCTGTTAATTCCCAGCAAAATGTAGACTAACGCAACAGATGAAGGACAGCGTATTCACAGCATATGTACCACACATCGCAGCTTAATTTCCATTAATAATAAAATCATCATTTAGTCAGAAATATTCTCGCAATTAAGAAAGTTTCAATATTCTTATTACCCAGAACGGTATATTTATTTAAAAGGGGGCTAGCTTCGCATATGTGGAACCCCCCTTCGAATAATCCTGGATCCACCTCTGAGTTGAACTAACATACGGTTTCATTCACCTTACATGTGGATGCATGGCTCCCAAAAACAACCAATTGTACGACACTCCAGAGCTCTGATACATTTAAGTTTAATTATTTGTTTGTAAAAATTGCCCATGTCACCCTGTTAGTTTGGAGGGGTAAGCTGGGTCAAGTCCGTGTCAAAATTCTTTGAAGCTTTGCAGGAAAAATTCTTTCTTTGATTCTCTAGCTCCTTATTAAACCTGGTGTCAAGATTTTATCTAGTGCCCCCAGGGTTGCGGGAGCTGCTCTTTGAAAATAACACTCAGGCAGAATTTTACCTGAGATAAATATCGCCAGCGAGAATGCGTTCGATATTCTCAAGAAAGAGGCTACAGGAGAGTTGAGGGCCACTGAACCCTCCAANAAGGGCAGCGTAATCACAGCATATGTACCACACATCGTAGATTAATTTCCAATAATAATAAAATCATCATTTAAGTCAAATATATTTTCGCAATTTAATAAAGTTTCAATATTTTTATTTACCCAGAACGGTTTATTCATTTAAAAGGAGGCTAACTTCACATCAGCGGACCCCTCCCCTCCCCCTTCGAATAATCCTGGTTCCGCCTCTGAGTTGAACTTAGGCTCTATTCCCATAGATTTTAGATCGATCTATCCCCACGGGGAGTCTCACTAGATTACTTTCAGATAATCCCACTTAAATGTCCGTGCCGCCTACTACAAGCTGTAAGGGGGTAATTAACTTTCGTGTCCGCCCGGCTGACAGCTATTTAGCGTGAACCCCCAGGGAGTTAGGTCGATCTTAAGTAGGTCGATCTAATCTATGGAAATGGGGTGTTATATACAGTTTCATCCAGCTTCCATGCGGGTGCATTGCTCCCAAAAACAACCAACTTTATGACACGACAGAGCTTTGATATATCTAAGTTTAATTATTTGTTTGTGAAAATTACCCATGTCACCCTGATAGTTTGGAGGGCTAAACTGGATCAAGTCCGTGTGAAATGCTTTGAAGCTTTGCAATAAAAATTCTTCCTTTGATTTTATCTTGTGCCCCCAGGTCTACGTGAGCTGCTCTTTGAAAATAACGCACAGGTAGATTTTACCTGAGATAAATATCGCCAGCGAGAGTGCGTTCGATACTCTCAAGACTACAGGAGAGTTGAAGGCCACTTAACCCTCCAATAAAATGGTAAAGGATGTTCTAGTTAGATGGACGGTTAAGATAGGACTTGTAAAGGTTACAGTCATTGTTTACCTCAGTTCAATAAAAGTATGCAAGACGGGGGGGGGGGGCGGGGGGGGGTCAGAACAATTGTGCCTATATAATTGATACAGAGGATTTGTGCATACAGGTGACTTTAATAAGCAGAGGATTTTCTTTTATATTCCGTGAAAAATACACTTAATTTATATAAAATAATATCATGGTTGGCCAAAAAATTGTACGCACAGTGCATCCGTGCGTATGCCTAGTTACGCCCATGAACTCTAATGAAAATAAATGAAGCAAAATATATACTGTACCGTAGAAGTATGGGAAGACGCTCTTGGTGAAGTTCTTACAGAGATGACTTCAGGATGACTACAGGCAGAGCGACGTTGGTTTCAAATAATTGGGGTGGTATCTGTGCAATTTACTTTGTTTCTTTTTTATTTTTTAGAATTACTAGTTTCTTTCATGACGTTACGCCATAAAAGAGAAATTTGAACACGGGAGACAGCGGCCCCTTTGCATCAAGCTTGTTATTGCACCAGATGTGACAAAATGTAAATGCGTCGGTTGTGCTGAGGCGAGAACGAGGCAATAACAAGATGTCGATGTTTTGACACGTGCTTGCAAGTTACAGTGCTAAGATTGTTCATGTGCACTGGTTCGTGTGCATATCATAAACGTGGTTTTGGTATTAATGACAAAAGGTATGTGTTTTGCTTCGTTGCTATTCCGGTTTATTCTGCTATCATAAATAAGTTTAGTGTAATACGTCACATATATTTATTTGGATATTTTATGCCAGTGTATTAACAGGAATGGGAGTCCTAGGAATGGAAGTGCGGGCTCCCATATGATTAGTACAGGTTAGGGTTAGTTAGTGTATTGGGGTTAGTATATGGGACGAGTGTCACCTGTACAAAGTAATGGGACTTCCATTCATGTTACACCGATGTGGAAAGAGCGATTCGTACAAGCCGAAGGCATTAATTACCAGGGTTTGATGCCCAATTAGGCCGAAGGCTCCCAAGTGATGCAAAGTGAAGTGGCGTGTAGTATATGTTCGGAAGTGAATTCCGAAAATGTTTTCAAAATGCTATGTGTTTGCTGGGTACATGTACTTTACAAACAAGACATGAGGGAAATTTTGGGAGGCCCAGAGCCCCTGCACTACAAGAAACATGCAGTTCCACTGCATTTTGTGCACGGATTGCTGGTATTGCTTGGTATTGGGGATATTTGCCTGACATTGCATGCAGCTTGCTGACTTAAAGATTGTATTGAGGAATTCTGTCTGCTTGACTGCATCATCAAGGTGCTTTTGTAGATTGGTGATGGCAGAGTTTCTGTGATTAACCCTGCTGCTGCCATAGTCAGCTGTGGACCTTTTTCACTAGCTTTAAACTTAACTTAAAACGTTAAACTAAATTCAAAAAGGGGGGAGAGAAATAAGAATTGTACCAATGTTAAATGTAAATAATCAAAAAGAGGATGGTTGACTCAAACACTTGCCTGTTTTATGTACTTCTTCTAGTAGTGCTACAGTCTCATGGTTTGTAATAAATTTTCCAGGTTAACTGTGCTCTTATTTGTAGGACTGACACTATGGGTAAGGTGAAAAGACTCCGGCAAAAATTCCACAATGCTGCTGTAAAATCAAAGGATACTGCCACTGACAAAGTATCAACAGAAGAGAGGGATCAGAACGAGGTAAGGCTTCCATACCCTCAGGCCCAAACTTAAACATCATACTAACAGTTTGTACATGGTTAATGCTGATTCTGTGCCGTGCCAACTGCCATTTTGTAAATATGGTAAGTAATACTGGCCACTTTTTGTGGTTTTACTTTTGCAGATTCTTAGTCCCAGGTACCCTGCAGGGCTAGTAGACTAAAAAGTTTTTGGACACAGACTGGTTTAATGACAAAATATGTAGATTGCTGATATTGTAATAACATTTTCATTTTACAATAAAATATCTGTAATGGTCCATTATATTGATCAGTGTATGTGATTTTTTTTGTTGTATTTATTAAAATATTTTTGTTCCAGCCCTTTTCACCAGTATTTCCTTCAGAGGGACTGTTTAGTGGGATTCAGATTCCAGATGGTGTCTTGAAGCAGCAACTTCCAGATGACTTTGATACCAGGAGTGCAATAACAACCAAATCACTGAAGGGACTTCAGTTGAAGAAAAAGGATAAAAAGAAGTTGAGACATGAAATATGGCTGCAAAGTATGTGATTTATGCCAGTGAATCAAGAGAATTATATCATTGATGAAGGTTAATGATGTTGTATGGTGTTGGAATGAATGCTTTAATAACTGATGTGATTATTTATGAATCAGCATTGGTTATTGAGTATGGTATAGCCTCAATGGTTGTATGGTTAATAACAATCTGTTTTTAATCAGAAAAATTGATAAATTAACAAGTTGTATTAAATATGGTTGGGTTCATTGTTTAAAGTAATTTCTTTACTCCTAATCTGCTTTCTCTGGTACAGGTGTAACCCATTGTCCTAGAATTCCCCTCTTTTTGTGGTGAAAGTTGAATTTTGGGTTTCCTCAGATTATTTTTCTGGAAATGTTGGTTTACCTGTTCAATGTCCAACTTGTGGGTACACACCAGGTTTCTTATTTTACAGAGGTTGATGCCATCCAAAGTGCCAAGAAAAAGATGAAAGAAAAGAAGAAGAGAGAACGAAATCCCATTGTAGGGGACATGATGCAACTTGAAGAGACTCTCCCAACCCTAGAACTACTGCTAAAGGGGGATCAAGCACCCAAGGCTGAACAAAATAAAAGGTAACTTTTAGAAGAGGGAAGCTTATTATTAACCATTTCGTGATGTACCAAAAGCATTGTGAAAAAGAAAGCCCATGGTTTTTAAAAATGTTTTTGCTTTTCCATGATTGGACTACATTTGTTCTTTGAAAGTTTCGTATTGGTGGTGAGACACTAATGGCATTGGTTGAAGAATAATTGAGACCATATTTTTATTAAACTGTAACACCCCATTTCCATGGATTTTTAGATCGATCTATCCCTGTGGGGAGTCTCACTAGATTACTGTCAGCTTGGCCGGCTTAAGCGTCTGTCCCGCCTACTAAAAGCTGTACGGGGGTAATTAACTTTGGTGCCCGCTTGGCTGACTGCAATTTAGCATGAACCCCCAGGGAGTTAGGTCAATCTAAATCTTAATCTCTAGATCGATCTAAATCTCTGGGAAAGCACCCTAAGAGAAATGAAAATATGAGGAAGTTTATTTGTTCAAACATTGTCTTTTCGTGACCAAAAATGTAAGCGTTTCTTTTTTAATCCATGCAAGGTATTGAAGTTTTTATCATTATTTTCTCAGGTCATCTATAACATGCAAGAAAAACAAAGGAATTCAGAAAGAAAAGACAAGGCGTAGGCAAATGCAGGAAGACATGAATTTGTTCAAGCAGGTTTTACGGCACCCAGCCTACATGGAGAAACCAGGAGACACTATGTTAGAACATTTACAGAATAAACTCAAACAAGAGGAAGATATGGATACATGATGATGAGACATTTCCAATTTAAAAAGAGATAAGAGAGAAATAAATTGCAGTATATAATTTATTATTGTATTTTTCTTTTCAAAACACCTTAACAGTTGAAGTTTAACAATTTAAAAATGATATCTTTATATTTTATATGTTTACTATATAAATCCTGTCATATTTTATATATGTTGAAAACGTTGTTGAGAGTGACACAAAAACAACACGACTGAGGTAGTGTATGCTAGTATTGCACTTACTATGCAATTATTTAATATAACTTGACACCAGAGAAATTGGGCAATGCCTTTTGAAATAAAACGACCATTTTCCCATTCTTTTCAATGGTGAACGAATCCGTTTCGTTAGTCGATTTTTAGTGTGTTTTAATAACAATCTCTTACCAGATTATAACGGAGGTTGGCCATCCGTTAAGATCCACGTGACAAGAAAAGATTTCAGAATAATTGCAATAACTGCCGTTTTGGTGGTAAAATGAAATTTATTTTATTACTTTGTGTTGTTCACAATGTGTTGATTGTGGAAATTTGTATCTCATGTAAAGAGTTATCTCTTTAAGTTCTCCTTCTTGAAGGTACATGGTGGCATTTGATCGGATTCAGTGGCAATAACATGGCATGAGTGCTTGTTTAATATCCACCTTAAAAATTACCTAATCCTACTTCATGGTAAATTTCAAATAAAACGTACAAAATAAAGCAGCTTGCAGCTTATGGTGTTCCAAGTTATCTGCATATCAACAATTAATAAACATGTACAGATTTCTGGAAGACACGCACACAAAATAAATAAACTTTTCACATGTAAGCTAGTGTGATAAAAGAACATTGAGAATTGATTTCTCGTGATCTGAGTACTGGTTACCAGGGCTGCAGATTAATTATGTGCACTTTTCTCCAACACCAGAAATGTCTCGTTAATTAACCAGGGGTATATCTGTGAGTTTGTAGTGAAAAATCAATTTGTGGCCCTGGTAGAGGGTACGAACTTAGTGTCTTCTCTGTAAATAATTGGTCATTAAAACTGCAATTGAACAGTATGAAATGCTAATATCACATTCTTACATTTTGCTAATTTTACTACTTTGTATAACATCGAATAATAGATGCTAAAACATATTTTGTGCATGCACAGTATTATAACATTTTATTGTAAATAAATAATATCACTGTCAAATTTCTACTTAGAATGTGCATTATAAATGAATTATAAGAACGTTAAAAAAAACTTCAATACTGTTTAAAAAATTGTAATATATATCCACTGATAACACCAGGCCTACCCAACTACCAGACTCGGCACCGAATGATCCTGAATTCACCGGTAGATCAGACCACACTACCAGTTTTCAAGGTGTGTGTC